>DWON01000011.1:0-62797 GCA_018251015.1 Phocides pigmalion okeechobee
GAGGTATGTAACTCAATTAATGTTAAGCGGTCATTGCTGCCCGTAGACCTGTCACCAACTTTACGTAAAACAAGTCAATTGACTGAAGTCGGCCAAATTTGCGTATACTAGTATAATGTCTTATCACAATCTTTCAATTAGAACACAGCGGCACTATATGGTTCCTTTTATGTACAAGTATGTGAGTGTGGTGTTGGTGCTGCCGCAAGTGAAAATTTAATAATGATATCTTATACACCTGTTAGGGTCTCCTTAAAAATTAGAAACGTTTGATAAAACGGGGTATACTATCATCAATTTTCCATCATTGTTCCACCGCTGGGGACGGATGTTCACAAAAATTAAGAAAGATTAGGCCGTTATCCATAACATTTGATAAAACCTGATTTGTATACTTTTGTCAAAGCTAACTTTATAGAACTCTCAGGCATGCAGGTTTTCTCACGATGTTTTCCTTCACCAAGAAAGCGAGTGACAATTAATCTTTTATACGTATAACTATAAAAAATCCGAGGTACGTGCTTCGATGGGGTGGAAGGAATTCGAACTCCTGACTCCGCGTATAAGAGCCTGGGACCACAGGTACTTACAGGCTTACCAGGTTTATACATTCAGTATAGTAACGGTGCATAAGATTCCGACGCCGGTCAGAATGTTTAGATTGGTTGATATATTGCCCTATTAATTAACCTTGTGTGCTGGCATCTTAATAATTACCAAGCGCCTTGCTTTGACCAAATGAGGAATGGAATTAGACACAATATTGCCTACACTAGCTAAGTGCACAAGGTTTATAATTATATCCTTCATTAAACTCTGCTCGTTGCACGTATATTACGAAATGTAGATATATAAATTAACTTTATATGTGCAATACATTACAACATGTATATGTTGGAATTTAAATTCAGAGTAATGTTATTGAAATGATGGTTCGACAATATGGAGGCAAAAGTAAATAAAACAATTTAATTAATAAAAACATATCGACGGGTGCAGCCGTCAAGAACTCTTAATTTTGGATTACATGTATTATTAACCTAAAAATCCAAAAAAGTAATGGAAAAAATTTATAGAGATATTTTATATTTAAAAAACCACCTATCATGTCCAAATATAAAGCAAAAAAATAAAATTTATGAAACGTGTAACAAGGAAATGAGTTCGCGAGCTTAATGAGTAGACGCTACAGCACATTGATATCCATGTCCAACCTTAAACATTACTGGAGTTTTATCTCACTTCATGGAGGAACACGTTGCTATATTAGAGAATAATGATGGCTACTACACCATTCCAACCTAGGCACAAATATTTTTTCGCAGCGAATAATAAGGTAGTCGATAGTATTACTCCGACCGATTTTTCTAAACAGAGATATTTCTGTGTTTTACTACTCTTGTACTAATGTAATGTCACAAAGTTCAATAAAGTGAATCAAAAGCTGATGGCTTGATACGTAGGCGCCGAGACAAGTAAATGATGACTAAGTTTGATATAGTACTGTCAACTTAATATGGTAACGAAACTATTCAGAATATAATAGATGTTAGAACCAGTACAGTTCGACCGGAAAGGTATCACTGCCAAACCCATTTATAATGTGCAACCATTCTTAATTTTTAGTGGAAAGGTGTGGATGCTGGCTGACTTTGCCGCCACCATTTAGTTCTCAGGAGTAGTATTGTACCTGTAGTTATCTTTGGATTGGACTCCTATTCCACATGCAGTCGGTTGCGGACATCCATAGATGATATGATATGAAGGTCACTGCAAACTAAGCAGTGACCGCCATATCATATGTCATAATTCAAAAGTACAATTTCAACACATTATTATCGGTCCTGAATTTCGGTGCATTTAATTAGTTCGTAAAAGTCTACAACTGCATTAATTTATTGTAATATATAAGAATATATATTTTACAACCAAATAAAATCTTTACCCGTATTAGGTAAAGTTCCGCCTATTCTCCGAAGGATTCTGTAGAGCTTATTGAGAAACTAATGAGTTATGCCACAGTTCTTAGAAAATTGTATCCGTTTATTTTCATAGCCAACTCAATTTATAACATTTTTACGTAGTCTATGTTAAGCATATAAGTTAAATTTTGTATCCTATTTTATTATTAAAACCACCAAACACGTGTAGACATATTTTACTTATCTGATGTGGTACTACTATGCGAGAAAATAAAAAAATACATTATAAATGATAAAAAAATAAAGATATACTAAAAACATACCATTTAACAAATAAATGTTTGGGACTGTTCGAGGAATATTCGATCCCAAATAAGCACTCTATATTATGGTGACCAGACAATATAGAAATATTTCTACACTTATACTTGAATAAGTAATTTCACACCCAGACATTAAATATACGAAAAAATATATATTCATCTTTGCATGTACAAACGTCATCGTGAATAAGTAGGACTTTTTAAATAGGGTACAATTTGTTGATGTAAATCCACTAATATTGCTTTTATTAACTTCTTTTACCTCACCAATCGCCAAGGCAATCGGCAAGGCTTTGAAGGGGAGTACTTTTTGCAAAATGCAAATGCATTATCTAAAAAAATCATAAACTCCAAGATTACCTCCAATAGAATGCCATCAATTACATCTATACAAAAAAACAATTATCATAAACAGTATCTTATGTTCCTTTTATCCTACCCATTATCCTTGTACCATAAAATAAGACGCACTTGAGTTGATACGTACACGACGTCACCATTTTCGGTACTTCGTACATAGTTTGGTATATGCGTCATACATATCAATATGTATGTATACGACCGTATACCACAAACAATAAGCGGAACGTAATGAGATTGTCTCGATTGAACGATCGAGCAAAAACGCTTGACAATTATTATACCAGCAAAACATCCACCGTATATTTTACGTCCGCAAGTAATCCGAAGTTATTTGTTTTTATGAATTCCTTTGTAGGTCCGTTAACAAACATGCGTGTAGACAATTGTTAGTATACTTCGTGAGCATTGAAATTTATCGTCATTTTTGTGTAATAGACTTACGCAAATATGTTTCATATCGATCGTTGAGATCAGAAACGAATTTCCTTCTAAAATATTCCCGGGAAGCTATAAAATTAAACTCCTTGAAGCAGACTTGAAGAGAGATTCTCTTCAAATCTGGCAATAGGTTGCCGACTTGAAACGGTGACTGTTTTAGTTCTGACAGTCAATTTCCGTTATCGCCTTGGTTTAACAGTTTTATATTTATGTAGTTAATGTTTACCTTCCTCTTTACAGTAATACACACATAACCTAATTTAGAGGATTTGAACCATGGTCTCCCTGCGTGAAAGGTCAGAACCCTACCGCTAGGCAATCATCACTTATATTTACATTGCAAAGTACAAAAAATTGCGAGGCTCATTAAAATCTACTGAGATCAAAGATCGCAATATAAAATAATGATGATAATCATGGGTTTATCTGCAGTTTCTTAATATTTATATGTTGTAATATCTTAAAGATCTCGTGGTTTTCACATTAGGATCTGATTTACACATTACGCAATAGAGTTTACGTGTAATATCTAACTAGAGCAACCTATCATTAGTTTAAAAGTTGAAGGTTGTAATTTTTCCATTTGACCGGCCTTATATCTAATAAAACTGCTAAGCCGGGGGCGGATAGTCGGTTTACACCCTGAAGTATATTTATGCGATGAGCACGAGATTTATCTCGTGTATTTACATAAATGTAAATTGACAAATATATATGTATGTCAGTTGTCTGATCGCCCTAGTAAAGGCTCTGCTTAGTTAAATATCAGATAAGCATGTATGAGTCATCGGAAAATAATAATGAATAATTAATCATTTTGGCCAAAAAGGCGAGATAGGCACATAGATATACTCCGTACATACACGGATACATAGAGTATCCGTATGAGTAATTGAAAAATAAAAATAATTATTTTGGTTAAAGATTCTACAGATATAGATACATATATATACATATACCTTATAAGTAGATCACAAAAGTAAGTAGTAAAGAAGAACCAAAAACACAAAAATTACACGCTATCATTGGATGGCTTTACGCACAAACGCTAAAAAACGATTGATTGGTGTGTGATGAGGTCTACATGTAGAAATCATTTTTTTTATATTTTAGAAGACTAGCTAACGAGCATGCAAACCACCTGATGTTAAGCAGTCGTAGACCATAGACATTCACATACAACAACAAACACGATCTCTAAAAAATCCTATCTGAACTCGAACGTGGACACGTTGCTACTACTGAAGACTAAAATGGTCGTCTCGCTTCAAAGTCTAGCCGGCAACCGCACCTCTCCAACCGAAACACAAGTTATGGTTTACGGTGGATTATGAGGGCGGCGATGGTACCTCCCCAGTCGAACTATAGTTCTACTAAGTTTAGGTATATATATTTTGAAATATATGTATAATAAATGAATAACCACATATATGAAGATAATGCGAAACAACATAACGAACACCTACATACGTTCTTGATATGGCGAGCGTGGTGGAATATGGTCTATTTCTTCCTATTCAGAAAAAACACTCATGTCCGGCAATGGTACAGTAATAGGTTAATAAAAATGAAAAAAAAACTAATACTACGTCGATTTTCATACTTTAGGATCCTTATGTTTTGACTACTCAAATTATCTAGAAGTGACAAGGGAATAAATTTTGAAGTACACAAGACAAATTAGTTAAAAGGTAAACAAAACACCGTCTTTCAATCATTTGTAATCAACTTTACAGCTTGCTAAATCAAGCAAGATTTTTTTGTACTTTGTAGCAATATAAATTATAAATGTGTTGTAAATGTAAAATACATCCACAGATTGGCTCTTAGGTTTTATTTAATAACCATATGGCAATATTAACAATATATATTTAATTTATCGTTTTCCTTTATACTCAAAAACGCCATATTGTCTATGAATAGTCTTTATCACTTCCACAAATAAGACAGATCAAACAACACCTCATCTCTTCATAGTAGGAAATAAAGCAGCTTAACACCGCCTGTACGTTTAGATTTTTCAAACTACATACATTTGGAAAACATTACCCTCTTTCTGGGGCAGTCGGGTAAAAATGAGACCAGATCTTTATCTGAGCATTGAATCATACTAAGATCAATGATCTGGAAATAATACAGCAACTATGATATTAAACTTGAAACTAATAACAAAGCAAGCGTAGGCGAGCACTGACAAACTACTCGGCTGTCATTATTCTTCAATCTAATATAATAACGCCTCCACCAGTCCACTTCTTGTTTATTTTTTTATAATCTAACGTATTTTAGCCGTGGACAAAGGAACATTAAATTCTGTCATTAATATTAATGTCTCGAAATGTACCTTACAAGTTCTCAAACGGCGTAATTGTTATATACTTTAACCTTATTGAAATAAAATGAAATGAAGGTTACCTTTGAACAATAAAATATGATATTCAAACATTATGTTGATATTTTTTTGTTTCAAAGTAATATTTTCGCCAGTGGCTAATGCTGCTGTAAACTTTGATGTCTATTGTCATGATGGCGACAAAACAAAGGTTATTATCAACAACATATACTCTTAATTAAACACTCTTCGTTTTTATAAAATATAACCTCGCTCTTAGATAATTTAAATCAGTAACTAAAGTATTTACATTGATTCTGATATGTGCAACGTTTTATATATATTTAAGAAATCTATGTAGCACACTGAATTGTTTATTTATAGACGTGCATTTATTTATTTATTGTAGAAGTATAATTTGACGAATTTTGGTCTTGACTTCAGTCTGTTTTTTTTTTTCGGGAAAACGTGAACTGGTTATAATATACATATGTGATAATATCATGCAAGTCTTTTATATATGTTTGTAATAACTGCTTATTTTTTATTGGTGACCATTGTGTCGCAGCGGTTACCACATCGACCTGCCACGGAAATGGCACGTGTAGCCGGCAAACAGGTCTCCAATCAATACACAAAAATTGTTTGACAGCAAATAATAAAGTAGGCGATAGTACCTTCCTGAACCAGCATCAAGTCTGTCTCCTACCACGAACCATTGCAAACCCTAGAGGCTTTAGAGGTTTACAGTGTTTCTTATTCGTTTATGGATTGATGGAGCCAATCTATGACATCCAAAATAAATTGCCCTTTTCTAAAATTATATGCTTATTTACCTTACACAAATACAAAATATAACTCATCTTTATTCAGAATGATAATTGTAGGATTTTATATAAAAAAGTACAAAGCATTATATTTTTAGAAATTTGTTGTTGTTCGAATAGTTTATAAAAATAATCTGTTGTAAATTATCAAAAGCTATATTAATAGCTTAAGTAAACTAAAATTCAATAAATGTATACTGTGTTAGCGAGATATAGCCTGACACGGGCAGTATCCACCGCTCTACCAGCGCCGGAAATTGCAAAAACGTCGCTAACTTTGCATTTGCCTTAAACGTAACCCGTTTAATTTGAAATACGTTCATATTTCAAATATGTAGATCAAATTTACATTTTAAATCACAAGGCAGACCAGTTCACTTAAGAATAAATGCCATAGAAGTCCAAGCATTCAGAATGGTGTATAGAATTTTAATTGATTCCATGATGACAAAACTTCCCTGTATTTCCTCTCAACTAAAATGAGACTTACAAACTGGTACTTTAATAAAATAGCATTTGTACACAATACCATTTAATTAAACTAGCAGTTTGACCCTATATGGAGTTGTTACTATGTCCTATCCTACGCCCATAGTACATCCTGACTCATATTATATATATATATATATATAAAGTTTACAAGACTGTGTCGTCCGAGAATCAAAGAAAATGTCAAACAGTCAGTCTCAAATTTGATCGACGCTACTGTGACGAGCAAGCTGGTTCAAATGTCGCGCAGAAAATGGCAATCGCTATTCAACACGAGAATGTTCTTCACACTATGCTGCAATGGCATGGATACTGTTGAGATTAAGCTTTTATGATAATTAGCTTTATGGTACTCAATGCTAGATCGATATAAATTGCGTGTTTTTGATAATTGAATTGAATACATGTATTATTTTGGTGCAGTGGTCAAATAAAAAATTGGCAAAAGGTGGCCGTTAGAGCTCGTCCGGGGCGGTACCACCGCCACCCTCATAACCCACCGTAAAGCAACATGTTCTTCGTATATTGTGTTTCGGTTGGGGAGGTGTGGTTGCCGGATACACATTATTGGAGGCGACCATCTTGGTCCTCAAATGTGAGAACGCATCCGCGTCCATCCTTAAATAAAACTTCTGTTCTATTTGAAATTGGACGTGGTTGTCCATGGACTGCAGTGATCACTTAACACCAGGTGACCTGCATGCCCGTTTCTTACTCTTTCGCAAAAAATGTGTTTGCATTATGTGTGGATTTGGTACAAATCATGCTGCAGAAATCAGTTAACAGTATGAATTTATCATTTTTCATTGTTATCACTATCGTATAATTATTCTCGTTTCTATCAAAAAGATAAATTATAAGGATAAACTCTTTGTGAAATTTACTCTCTGAACTGGTGAATAGTATTATACACTATATTGTGTATGGGAAAACAATACTACTTGCAAAAGAAAAATGAAATTATTCCAAAATATATTTTAATACAAAAATTTTATATTATAAAAAATTGTATTTGCAATAAATATGTCTGACACTTTGGCAAAATAATATTCACCTACCTAATCAAATATTAAAAACCAATAATTGCCAAAAATCAATATTATCGATACAAATATTAATAAAAAATTATATCGTATAAAAATCCAGAGTAGACAGAATACAATAATGGACGTGTAAGTGTGAGTAGTAAAAATTAAGTCTATCGTATAAAAAGTTACGCGGCACATGAAAGCATACTCGAAAATTAAATACACATTAACTTAGGACAGGCTAAATATGGCTGATATGGCACAGAGGAACTATCGGGAGCGTGGCGCGAGCGCTCATTTGTCTTTGGGCTTCTTTTCCTTCTTGCGCGGCGGCGGCACGGGCGCTTCGCCCTCCTTCTTGAGCACCTTCTTGACGACCTTCTTGCGGGGCGGGTCCGTCGCGGCGACCTCCGTCACGGACGACTCGATCTGCGCGGCGGGGGGGGACTTGCCCTTGGGGTGAGGCTTGACGCCGGTCTGTGAGAGCGGCACTGCACCCACGGGCGGGGTGGGCCCCTCCCGCTCCTCGACGGAGAGCCGCTGCTCCTGCAGAGGCGGCCGGGGCGAAGCGGGTTCGGCGGGGGGCGAAGGCGAGGTGACGGTGGGCGAGCGCAGTTCGCTGGCGATGATGGCGTGCGCTAGCGCGGCCGCGTCCTCGAGCTCGCTGTCGGGGGTGGGGAGGGGGTCGGCGGCGGCGGGAGGGTGTAACTGCAGCTTCTCCGCCGGCTTGCGACGCTCCTCCGCTACACAACCAAGTTATTCCCGCCTTTATTCTCTCGTTGGATTAGACGTGGCGTTAGTATGGCGTTCACATTAGAGAGCAAGCTCGGTTAGGGCCTGGAACAAAGTCGAGGGAAAACAGAGCTACGTGGTTAATTTGAAAACGCAAGCGGAAAGTTAGGTCTGTAGCAGATTAGCGCAGATCCGAAGCCGACATTACAAGGACTATTATATTTTAATAGAAAAAGATCTTTTGCGATTAATTGTACTTAATTCAATATATTAGGCAATAAACATATCTTCATATATGTGGAAATGGTGTATGTGGACATATAAATATATATATAAATACTAGTTAGGCACTATACTACATTGTGATAAAAGTGATAGTGTTCTGTGAAAAGCATTTAATAATGTTCCTTGCAATGTGTGTGAGACGATCATGTAAAGCACAGAAAAAAACAAAATAAAGAAATTGTTTTACAATTGCAGACAATATTTGCAATTGAAACAATTCCCCATGACTCATGAGTGCATCGCAATACTGAGTACAGGAATCTTTGCTTTCTATTATTCAATTGATCTAATGTAATGGACTGGAAAGTATTGAAATGGGTATTAAATATGTTTAACAGATGTTACAGCAAAGATAACTGCGCAGTAATAACTCATTCCGCCTCCTGGTCAAGTAGGTGTCTGTTCGTGGGGAGGTCCGTATTAAACCCAGAAATAGCATCGTGAGTCGTTGACGTTCACCAGTTCCTATATATTGCACCCAGTTGGACACAACCCAACATCCACCAATTAAATTTATTTAGAGAATTTTCAAGGACATAAATCGGTTTACTTTTAGATTTGCATCAATCCATGTATTAAACAACATTTTCTAATATCGCCGACGTTGTGTTGCGTCCAGGTACTGTATTGTTATTACCTGTTCTATCAAAGCCGCGTCTCTTGGGCTGCCTCCTCGGTAGCTGGGTGAAACAACAACGAATTTTGAAACGTACGCTCATTAAAGTAACATTAAAACCAAGAAAAAACACAAAACGGCACAAAAAAACAATATGAATGCATCAATTTACGAGAACAGCGCAGAGCATATTTGTACAAGTCATTAAGACCCATTCGCATTCCTCGTAAAATAGATGACACTAAACTATAAATTGTATTAGTATAAGATATGAAAACTGCAAAATGAACTCGGTGAGATCTGAGAGTGCAAAGCCGTTTGATTAGCCGGCGGGCGCAGTTTTTTGTTCTACTCACATTTGGCAGCAGAAACTATAGGAACTTCTTCCTTCGAGGGAGTGTTAGCTAAGGGGGGACTGTCTGTCGTGGAAGCACCTTTTTCCGGTGTGACTTCGGGCTTGCTAGGAGCTATGACCGGTGCCGCAGCTGGTGCAGATATAACTTTTGGTGGTACCGCAGAAGCAGCATCCTCGGACTTTTTCGTAATTTCTGGTTCAGGTGGAATGGTGGCAGGTGGTGTTTTTGGTACTGCTGGTGCAGTGGCAACAGGAGTTTTTACAGCAGGAACCTCTGCCGGTGCCGCGGGCTTGGGTTCTTCCGTTGGGACGGCTTCGGCAACTACTTTAGCAGGTTCAGGAGCGGCAACTGGAGCTGCGGCTGGCAGTGGAGCCTTCACGGGTGGTTCAGGAAGTGCAATAGGTGTTGAAGGTGTTGTTTCTGCTGGAGCTTCAATTGGAACTGGAGATTCGGGTGGTTTCGCAGCCTCGACGGGCGCAACTGCTGCCGGTGCGACTGGCTCAGCTGGGGGATCCGCAGTTTCGGGCTCAGGCACCGGGGGCGCTATTTGCGTCTCTTCTGGTATGTTTACAGCGGGAACTTCAACTACTTCTTGAACTTCCTCGACTGGAGCGGGCGGTGCTGGTGCTTCGGCTGGTTGTGGTGGTGGAGTCGATTGTTTTGGGGGCGAGGCCCGCGGCTGACTCAGAGTTTGAGAAATCTTAGCCCAAATATTGTCAAACGCATCAGCACCCATGTAGTCTATGTTACCCGCTTCCCAGCCCTGACGGCGCGACAAATCATCAAGAGCTTCTCGTTGGGCACCCGCGCCCAGCACAACGCGAGCAAAGTTGCCGGCAACACCGGTCTGAAATTAGATAAAATCAGTATTATAATATTGAAAAATATTAACTGGAACTTGTGTACGTTTTGTTTTTTATATTAATGGATAGGAAACTAGCTTTTGTTATAACAGGAAACGCGTGCAATATCAGGAATTCTTGGCATGCATAATAGCTCAAGTCTAATTTCTACTAGTACTCTGGCAATTTGCGTAGATTCGAAAGTGTAAATTGAGGAATGAAAAAGACTATTTACAAGTTCTATCAATCAATGCATTGAAAACATACATACCCTTTTTTCAACTCATGAACTACATTTGTAAAAGATGGACTTACTTGATCTTCTGTATTATTTGACTGTTTTACTTTATCGTCGTTTTCTGTTAGCTGCAATGAGTTCTCCATGGGAGGGGGACTTTCTGGAGGCGATGGTGTTGGAGTAGGAGGTACTTCATGTGTACAGATCTTCTTTCCATGCGAATCAATAGTCATACGGTGCCTTAAATAAAATCCATCGTAAGGATGTCTAGGCCTCAAATTCTCGAAAACCTCTAATTCAGCTTCACAATCGCCATTAATTTTAGATTCTAATTCAGTCTCCACATTTTCATTTTTGTTTATGTGATCTCGAATTTTTTCGTGATCATGATGAACATAATATGTGTGTTGCACTCTTTGTTGTTGAATTTGGATGGGGTATTGAACATTATCAGAATCTTTTTGAAATATGTAATCAGAGATTTGATCTTTTTGTACATGAGGAAAACTATTGTGTTTTTGAATTTCTTGGTTAGGATCGTGATTGTAAAATGTTTGTCTGTCATGTTGCGAATAGTCTGAATACTGGGTATGATGGTGCTGAGTGACATGTTTAAAATGTTCCTCAGGTTGAATATAAGTATCTGCAATGTTTTCATTAGTAGCATGGTTTTGTTGGTGTTGATGCTCATAGCTAGGTGTATGTTGATAGACATTTTGTGAATACTGTTGATCTTGACTGTAATCATAGTGTGGGTTATACTCCCACAGATTTTCTCTGAAATCATGATGGCTGTGATCAGAATGTTCATGGCGTTGTTCTGGATTTTGTTGGGAATTATCAGATTGCCATATATTCTGGACGTTGGAGTGGCTGATATCCGGTTGGTAATGTTGAGGATGCACATAGTCCCATGCGTATTTTCTCAATTCTTCATGATTTTCTACTTTATGAAATTCTGATTGGCGAGGAGACGAATCTTCAATACTTGGTGGTATATGTCCTCTGTAGATGTCCCAAGGATCATGAAATTGCGTCATGTCTATTTCCGGCACATTTACTTCCACATCGGGGATTTGAGCGTCTGGGTGATGCCATGGGAACTCTGATTCAGGATCCAGTATCGGTTCATAATGACTATAATCCAGTCTTGGTTCAGCATGAAAGGGTTCTTGGGAAGATGGCGCTGGGAGGGCTTCCTCAATCTCAACCTATTGGTTGAAGTGACAAAACAGCTCAGTCGAAATGCATGCAAATAACTTGAACTAAGCTTTACGCACAAACGATTGTAGTTAAATAAGTAGTGCAAAAAGCTTTGTTCAAGCATCTATTAGTATGTATTTTATATACAAAAATGGCTTCACTATATAAACATACAAAAAAAAACTAAAATGTAAACAGGAAATAACTATTGAGAATTTTGTATAAAAACGTAAATTATAAATTATTTAAGTTGGATTTACTTTAAATTGAATCTATATTTTCTTTCTATTGTATGTTTATGCAGTAACGCGGTGAATATTTCACCAAAATACCAACACCGTCTAATCTACCCCAAACCGAAATATTCATTAAACCGTGCAAAAAGCGATCGAGAGCCATTACTTTTGATAAGTATTTAAAGTTAGAACATGTTAGTATTTTGGAGAAATGTTTAGTTCATTAACACAGGAAAACAATTCACACACGGTGCAGAAGTATGGCGGATACGGTGCACAAAGCTTCAAAGCGCAAGCGCTTTAATCACTCAAGAAAAATCAGGCAATATTTTAACAATTAAATAATCAAAATGTACCTACACAAAGTATTCAATTTGAAAAAACATTTAAAGAGATGAGGTGATCACTAAAATTGCCAAGTAATAAACTTTGAATTATTCTCACCTCTGTAATTTTAGAATCCCGTTGCGAATGCTTGGAAAACATGTTGTAATGTTCAGTTCAGAGGATGGTGTGACAATGGATCGGTTTACTGGTCGCGAATGGACTGTGACGAGACGTACCTGTGGTTATTAACTAAGAAACCACAGTGTATTGATTACGACTCTTTTGTGGTCTGACATCCGATCTGATACCTAACCTACTGATTGCGTATTACAATAGCAAACCGCAAGTAAAATATATATTGAAAATAATTCTATTAATAAAGTCTTATAAAGAAAATGATAAAAATAGATGTATGAACGTAATAAATGTGCAAAATTAATATTTCGTTCAAAGCTAGGGCAAATATTTTTGATACAATAATTTAGTTTAGTAAACCGATATTGTCACCCAAAACTTGACATAATCATGATTAAAATCATCAATCAGTATAAAAAATATTTAGTAGTATACTCATGGTATATTTGAAAATGATGAACAATGAGTGTCCACTCACCATAGAGGTATCGAGCACGGAATGGACATGGCCGACAAATATGTCCCACCAGAGTTGTAAGAAGTCGCGCAAATGCTGGGGAGCTTCAGCGATTCTGGTCTCCCAGTTGAATTGCTGCAGCCAAGGTTTGGTTGCACCGATGAAGTGAATGATTTTTAAGTTCTGCCCGTAACTAAAAATAAGAAAGAAGCTATAATAAACCTTGATTTTGGTTTTGATTAACATGTAAATTAATAAGAACTGAGCATCTAACTTAAACATTTATTAATTGCTCATTGTTCATCAATAAGGGATAAATGTTTACTTTCTATTTAAAATACTTACTGTTTCAAAGCAGGTAGGTAAGAATAGAAGGCGGCTGATGTAACGTTATACAGGAATGGCAAATGTTTGTTTATGTCACCATGTGCCCAATCAGAAAAATATGAGTTTAGTAGACCTTGGTCTCCACCTGAGGACAAAGACACACTTTAAGTATATTTTAATAATAGCAAAAAGAAAATTAAGAACACAACTAAAATGTAGAAGATGATTTGCATCTTCTACAACCTTTGCAAGCAAAGGAAGATTGTTTGATATATTGTAGTAGAACTTTCAATGTTACGAAAATCTTACCATCAAAACTGCCTCTCTCTTGTGCGAATTTAATGAGGCTATCGAATGTCTCAGCAGAGGGTTTGAAGACAAAAACGCCGGAGTTAAAGCAGTCGGGCCAGCCGACATCAGGGGCAGCAGACAACTCCTCCCTCTCGAACAATTCATCGCTGTTTTGGATAATCTAAACAAAGAAAATTGCTTGATATAAAAGATCAATCGAATCTCTAATGTATGTGTAATCAGCTTCGCCTATTCATTTTATTCATAGTAATGATAATGCAATGAATAATAATGATAACAAAATAATTCGAATGAATTTCATTTTTTCGTACTAAAATAGCATGTAAGTAAAACCAATAATCATTATTCAAACATTCAAATAACACGTAAGATAAACCAAAAGTACGAGTACCGTAAATTATAATTGATTAAATTTGCATTTACTTTAAATCGAATCTATATTTGCTATTCTAAGTATAACCGAACAATTAGTTGTAAGTGAAAAAATAATTTTCTTTCATTAATTGTCCTTGTTATTGACGAGGTGTTTTTTTACCTATACGAAGTCATTTATCATATATAACATACTTTACAGTTTAATGTATCAGTATTTTTACCGTCGGTTTACACGTGAATAATTCTTAATTTGCTTATCATGTAAGTATTTTTATCTCAATGTGGATAAAGCACCAGTTGACACATTAACCTAAGATAAAAGACTTGCTGCCCAAGTGAATGGGTTCCATCAAAACGTTATCACGCGGACTGTTGTTGGATCCAAATAAATATTGTCATACTTTCTTTACATGAAAATTATGTAATTACTCGTACAATTTAAACTAAGGTCTAATTTCTTAGAAAGTGCGGTTTGAGTGAATGCTTTGAAGTTCAGCTTTAAACCGCTTTGCCACACTTCGCAATGTCTGTCACGGTCAAAAAAATCATAGAATGAAAGTGTATTATGATTTTGGAACGGATCCAAAATTGCCAGGAACAAATATTTGGGCCACGGCTTTCGGTGTCTCGTCATCTCGTGTTACTGTGCTAACGGCCACATCCGGTAACATTGACTTTTGTAGTAAACAATTTAAAGAAGAAATAAGTTTACGTAAACTTATCGATTAATTACCTATTAATCCGTGTGAAACTCTAGGGAACGTAAATAGATCTGGTCTAGGAAACTTTCTTCTTCCGGATATATCAGGTGTCGAGAAATGCAGACATAACATGGCTATAGCATTGCTGAGATTAAATGTAATTGAGATGTAATGAGAGAAATGAATTAATATTAGATTTAATAAACTATAATTATAACTTTGTGATTAATGTCATAATTAGTATTAAGATCTGTTTGTTATTTATCAAGAATGGATCATAACAATTTCTTATCAATCAAAGCAAAACTTATCGTAATGGCAGTTTCATATCCCACCAACTAAATATTGCAGATATTGCATACAAACTTTGCGCTAAATAAAATTGTCTCCGAACTTTATTTATTACTGTTATATAATAATGGCTTGGATTGTGAAATATAATATTCTCCATATAACAATAATACTAAAATTTGGGTAAATCAAGAAAAAGTCATATTTATAAGTTCACTTCTGTTACACGTGTCAACATTGTCTTAGTATTAGGCTCTCACCACCGTCACATATTTGTGTAGAAGAAATGTTAGAAAAGTGTAATTGTTTTTGTTTCTTATGTCAAGTACCTGGCATATATCCAGAAGAAAAAATTACTTTACTTGATTATATAGAAGAGTGTGTAACTTTATTTTATAATTACACTAGTGACCCGACTCAGCATTTCTCGTGTAATAGAGTTTATATTTATTTACATTACCTTTCTTTCATAAATGCATCCAGTCATTACCTAGTTGCAAAAACTAACAATTATAAAAATCTATTTTGATTGAACTACTATATTATATATATAATGTAACTATTTAATTTCTCGCCCAACTTCCAAAAAAAACTTAAATTATTATGCACCAAAACCTTTCCCAGAAATCCCTCTACCTGTTGTTGAAACCTATTAGAAAATTCATACTGTACTTTTTGAGTTTATCGTGAACAGACAGACAGACAGACGCGACGGGAGTCTTTGTTTTATAATATTTAGAAATTATTAAGAAGTTCACCAGGGTGTCAGCGTCGAGGAAGACGCATTTCTCATATTGGGTGAGACTCCAACAGTGGATCTTCGTGAAGGTGATGCCAAGTTCTGGCCGCTGCAGCAAAGCCAGATGTGCCGCGTCTTTGGAATCCAGCACGTCCACTATCACCACTTCAGCAAATACTGCGCGAAGGCGGTCTCTGAAAATAACAAATTCCCATAACTTTTACGTTAAAATATTTTTTTTTACCTTTTACCTCTTTATGCATTCTTTCCTAATATTTACGACGTTTTCTTCAAAGAGCAAAACAAAAATTTTAAAGTAAATCGTAACGTTTTCTATACTAATGATTCATGTTTGACATTATCTAGCCACTAATAAAATTTTAACATAGCTTGTGGTTTTGAAAAAATCCAAATTATGCAACATACATAGTTTACCTTCATTGTAAAAAAGTGAAGTTCAATATCAATCTAATTTCTACGTATCAACAGAAGGTACGCTGAAGGATAACAGCTTTTTCTTTTCAAAATCGTAATATTATCCAATATTCATATTATTTCCTTAATAAAGTTTAATTTTTATCGAATCTCTAGAGAAAAAGATCCATGTATATGATACTTATTTGGAAGTTGATTATTATCTTATAAAAATGTGTCATCATTAAAGCGAAAGACGATACATGCGGATGCTTGCAATTTAGTCCTTACGAACATCAATTACGTACTGTTCCAATCTGCGCGTTACAACGGTACAACAATAAATATTTATTTCGCCTTCATCTTCGTTTCGTTGTGAATATGATACGTCAACTGAATTATACGTGTGACGACATTCTCTTTAATGTAAATCTTAATAAACGGAAAATCAAGATCAAATTGCTACTTCAAATCGTTTCGGCTATTTCATCTGTCACAGATGTTTCTTGCGCACAGCTATGATCGTTCCGTAAACTCATAAAAATCGTAATGCTATCAACAAGTTGGTACAGACATGCTGACCGGTAAAAAAAGTAAATTTTACTACCGTCTGCTTCACAAGCCACATCACATTAATGACGTCAAACTATCGATATGAACTCATAGATATATTTGAATGTTTTAATACTAAGAATACGATTTACGGATACAGAAACCTTTTTGCGTTGATTCGGATGAGCTACCGCTGGCCGTTAAATCCATATCTGACGCAAAACAGTTGGGCATAAATATGTTACTGAAAATGCAACGGGGCGAAACAATTTATAGTAGGTATTAATTTGTTACAGCGAAATTTCGTAGTACCGACTTAGACGTGATGCTTGTTTTTCTGTTGGAGAGATGTGGAGCGATGTGCGTAGAACATTTAGACACCCTTCGTCAACTTTAACATCCACAATCAACGCATCTACGTATGACCTCGGCGAAGACTTTCAACTCGTTTTAACATTGTATGTGGACGTCAATGGTCTATAACGAGAAAATCAAGTGACCTGTACGATCTTTTACTGTTACTTTAATTATGGGCCAAATAATGTGAAAAGTAATACTCATTTAAAATTAACGTAGTAGAACATATGTAATAGCCGGCAACAGGCCTGAGCAAATTATAGTTGACGATCATTCAGTTACTGAAAAACTTCGGGGGAAAAAAGGCGATAGATTTATCTGCGCCAATAATTATGTCTACCCTTTAACTTTAATCTCGGCTGTAAATAGCACCGCGCATATTACTACTATTATATTGTATTAAAAAGAAAAAAACACAAGTCCTGAAACTAGAAGTAACGTTTCAAAAGTTATGTTTATTTCCTGAGCAGAATTCTTGGCGTAAGTGAGTACGAAGTGATTTGGGAATAATTGAATCGTAAGGGAGTTAGTTAAATTGAACATAAAAAATGCACAATTTATTGATAATTGTTTCAAATATGCATATCGGTAGAAATACATCCGCATGACTTATAAAGAGTATATTAGAGAGTATAAATGTAATATTAACTTCTACGCGTCAAGGTTTCGGGCAAATGTCGGGAATCAAAAAACAAAAAGTGCAAAACTTACCTCATGGCCTCCGTGACGGATGGTGTAATGAGTACCACGGCAGGGTACGCGGAGCCTGCGCGGCGCAACGAGTGCACCAGCACCAGGGCTCCGAGACCGTAGGAGTCGTTCGTGGCTAGCGTAACCCATGCTCGGTCTGGAAGCAAATTTATTGTAAGCATTTCTAACATCAATTGAACTTCGTTTACTGATGAAAAGGGAGTTGACATAGGAAAGCTTAATAAAATTGTTAACTTAAATATAGACGCCATGGTTTTGTACAAAATTGTTGTCATGATTTATATTCTTATATTGCATGTAGAGATTTGGTATTTTTTAACCTTCAACCATTGCAAACGTGTACTATTTTTTGTTGAAAGTAGCAAACGAGTATCTCATATTAAATGGTATCTGCAGCCGAAATAAATGTCCATCATCTACGTCCCTCACTTATGGCTGGCTGATGGCTACAAGTGTAGATAGCAATCACAGGTCTCCAACCGAAATACACATCTTTTCTACGGCGGACTATGATGACGATAGTACTCTCCCGATTGAATTGTTACTTACTTGCTTACTATCTTCTAATACTTCAAGTACTTACTATCTTCTAGCAAATAAGAAAACTTGAATTTGAAGTGTTAAAAGATTTTGTTTGACTAATATAATGGTTTGTGAACTAATGTATGTCAGTTAATATATCGCGTTTATTTATACAAGCCAGCGGATATCTACATTTATAACGATCAAGCCTATACCTACACTACCATTGGCATTTCAGATTCAGACAATCTGAAATTACGATCATAGCTAGCTTATCCTGACAGTCGCTACGATTAGCACTATTATAGTAGTTGTCATAGATACATCAATCAGCAGACTAGCGGGTGCAGAATTGCACATTTATGACCTTTCTATATATATTATTTTATTCTTTTTTACTTTTAAATTGTATGGATTATTTTTGACACTTTTAAAGTAAAAGCGTTGCGAATTCATTTTTCCTGAATCCTGTTTAATAAGACTGCTCAAAACAATATAGACAGATGAAGTGAATAAAGATTATGCAATATCTATAAAGACACGGAAGTCAAGCGGGGGAAAATTACCAGAGATGCCAACTTTACGTAACAGGGAACATACGCAGAATAGGAGAAAGGGAGAAAAAACATGAATCAAAACACTTTATATATATATGTAGTAAATAAAGATATGTGTAATACATCTGAAGAAAGTTAAACAAAATCAAATGAACAAAGAGGCAGACCTCATATCAAGAGAGAAAATATACAGAAAGAAAGAGAATGAACAAAAATTTGAACCTCAAGCCTCGTACGACGACGAGCCACAATCATGATCCTAAAACTTAGTAATGTGGGAAATAGGAAACAATGGTATGGTCACGGGATATACAGATCTCCTCACGCCAAACGAAAAAGTCTTCATAGTACGCCATTGTTCAGATACGATTTATATATGTACTTCACACGTCATCATTTCCTCTATGTTTAAAGTAAGTGATATTTACTCGTAATTCTACATAACTTCAAAAGTTCCGACACGCGAGCCCTCTTTTCAAAAAACAGAATGTTACCACTACGCTTTCACGACAATATTAGACAAGACAAATACACAAGAGAAATTGAGTCTATTTAGTACTATAAATATCGACTTTATCCAACCCGAAAGTAAATTGTATTAAACGCTTTGAAAACTTAAGCGAAGAGTTCGAACTTAAATTATGAGACTTCATCTTACGGAAATACATTTATTTATAAATATATTTAGAAGCTTGTAATATATTTGGCAGCTATCTCCTTCCTGGTAGTATTTTCAATATTATAAACAAATTTGCAACTCACTTTAACACCTGCCACATATTTATTACCTACATACGCGAACATTAATTCGAACCGATCATTGATTTAACAGGATCATATCAAATCCTAGGACTGTTTATATACTAAAAAAATCTAAAATTTTGCCTATCATTATTGTTATCTGGTGCTATTTATGGGCTAGTAAACCTCGTCCATAAAGGTGAGCTGTGAAAGGAAAGTTGTTTTAACCAACGTTAAAGCACAATATCAATAGCAAACCTAATTGAATGAAAATTGATGGATTCCAGGCTCCACTCTAGAATAGTAGAACAAAATAAAGTACCTATCCATCGTGAACTATTTGGCACGAGACAGTTTAGACAGTAACTGTCTAGACAATACAAAATGAGAATTACAACGATGCTCGGACTGTCTTTCTTGTTACAACTACATAAATGATTGTAGTTAGTAACGTTACTTGCGATTAAAATAAATCGTCGTTATGAAGTGTATAACTTTTGTTTTAGCATACATATATATCCACTAAACTTACACAATTTATTTCTCGAGCTCTACACAAACATTATCTCTCCCATACAACACGCAAATTAAATCACATATACCACTTGCCAACGACGTAAATATCTAAAATAACTGGAAATTTGTACTTATGAATGTTGTTTAAATTCGTAATTTATATTTTAACGCTGTGTCAAAGCTTTGTTACCAAATGTTTAGGGAAATGCGCAGTTTGCTTATTCTAAACAAGATGCTGCGTAGGTTCGTCACTGTGTACCTGATACTAATTTTGTTGGCACGTGGTCCACCGCTCAATTGGGCGTCATTGATGTCCGACTATGACTGTATACATATGTCAATGACTCGCCGGAATTGGAAATCAATAACATACGGGAACATGTAAGTAAACTATATTTATCATGATGCTCTCCTCGTCACTCCGTGTGCGTGCGAGTTGGTGCAATATTTTACTACCTCACTTTAGATCGTGAGATATTTTCGGTGTAAAATTTAGTAATTTTCGTTTAAAATCTATTTAGCTTTTTCTGTATTTAAAATTGAATAGACAAGACGGATAAACGAAAAATAAGAATCGGGATTATGTAATGATATCATACAAATATAACAAGAATGGCAATTATGTCAAATTGCGGATAGACACTCTAAGTTTAGTTACACGTAATAATAGATAAGATACTAGTATTATATAATTATGTAAAACTTTACATATATTAGAACAAAAATACATATTTACAATATAAAAATTCTTAAAACTAATTATAATAAAAGCCTAACCTAAACATTCTTAAGGAAATCCGTCCCATGCGGCATGGTACGAAGAACGCTTTCTGCATTCCCTCGTTGAACAGCAATCGCAACTCTCTGCGCGAGATATTAACCAGCCCTCTTGTGACCGGCGGCGTCGATCGAACGTGGGATTAATTGTTTGTTTTTTTTATTGTATTAGATAAACATATTCAAATCAAAACAGACGTACCTACTAGTACAAAGTATCAACACTGCTATGAATTGTTATGAAGGCAGTAAAGATGTTAGGTGAACGCAGCATAAATATTGTGTACACTTCGTGAAACATCCACGTGAATATTTCTCGACACCCAAGCCGCGTGGGCCATCACATAGTCGCACCATGTAATGGACAAGTGCCGCACGTTCTGTTCCAAAATAGCGCGACACAAATAAAATTGAAAATAAAACTACTGGATAGCGTCAGATATTCGGCGTCAGATGCCGGGAGCGTAGACGCCTATGCATTCCACAATTAAACCGACAATCAGTCTTCTCTATCTACTCGTTGACGTCCTTCTTTAAACAATCCCCACGCAATCGGCATCATGAGCGAAAATGTTCTTTTTGTTCATCACTAACTTATTATTAAATGTTACACCATCCCCTATTTACAGATCCATGACGCTGAAGATATGCATTTATGTTCTGCCGATCTATTTCCAATGTGTTTGCATTGTATTCTAGCATTTGAGTCGCCGTTTGATAAATAAGGCATTCTTCCACTATTTTATAAAATATTCAGGACTTTGTAAAGACTTATTGGACAACGTTACATACCTGCAACTATTAAAACGTCCAAATATTTACCCGTTCAGAATTTAATGTTTTATCGCAACCACAAAGTTGGCGAATGGATAAACAAATATAGAGATAGGCATGTTTATTTGAAAAAAAAAGTCGTAAATCAATTTCTTCGAAGTTGGTCCTTTATTTTATCACATTTTATATGTATTTATTAATGTAGGGTTGCCATAACTGTAGTGAATAATAAACAAAAAAAATATTTTTTTTGACCACATGGACAACCGTGGACACCTCAAAAAGCAGAACACATCTAGGAAAACAGAACAGATGACACCCCTAATTTAATGTTCATTTTTGTTGTCTATGTTGCATATATAGGATACTTCACATTAATTTATTCTTACATAGTAAATAGTTCCCACAGACTTTAACTTTAAATAAAAAACGATATTATCTTATGATAGCAAATAAATCTTTAAATACACATTTGTATTCGTATGATTTAATTTAATTTTCTGATCAGATAAAAACAAAATTAAACGACAATTTAGATGCTGGATGTAATAAAAAATGTTTTCCATAACATATACATGTAAAACGGATCGTCGAAACTAAAAGCAAACTGTTTTAGCTCAGGATATTCCGTCAACTCCCAGATCTATTTTTGCGTCCAGAAATTGCATTACGCGTTTGTTTTTGCAAAAAAATACGATAGTAACAATTTTTGTAACGAGGAAAACATATAAAGTTTATTTTCTTAGACGTGCTAACTCCAGGATGTTATTTCAATTTTACTGTCTAACGCTGTGGCGTAATTTTATTTTAGATCGGACATGTTAACGTTACAGGCAGTCCAATAAGGCACTTGAGAGTTGAGTAGCGCAGGCGCAGGATCAGACGCTGGTCGGGAGTCGGGAGCAATGTCCCTGCGGTTTCTATTTAGGTGCGGCCGGTCCGGCGGGATGGAACCACGAGCCGCCACGCGGGCACTCGACCGCTTAACGGAATAAAGGAATGCAATACTGATGTATTCACTTTTTCAAAAATGTTTGACAAAAACGTACATGATATTGATGAAAAATTTAGTAATCATAAAGTATAAATGAATGTATTCACGCATTCGGTTTTTGAAAATATATCACAAAATATACATGCTATTTTCTGAAGCTACGAATCTATAATGAAGGAATAGAATACTTATGGATTCACTTTTGTAAACGTATGACTATAACATACTGTTAAGGCAAAAAAAATATCGATCAATATATGCAAGCAGTACTCATATTCACTTTTTTCGAAAGTATTTGTAAGAATCTTATATATTATGTGTTAAAGCCGAAAAAATAAGAATCTTTCACGAATGAATACAATACTCAAGTCAATAACCAAGCCGTGCAATATTTACTTATTCACTTTGTCAAAGTTTTTTCAAAATTACATGCTATTTATCGAAGTAGATAAACCAATCAACCAATTTATAATGAAGGAAAACACGAACTCATATGTCAAAAATATTACTCAATTCAAATATTTAACAAAAACGTACATCCTATTCATTAAAGTAGATAAGCTAACCGATCTATAATGAAGGAATGCAAACATGAACTCAATTTATCAAAATCTTGGACAAAAACTTACATATTACTCATTGAAGCAGAAAAATTAACCAATCAGTTAATTTACTTTCTAAATTCGTGCCTTTAACTCACACGCTGTGACGGCCAAAATGCAAGATGCCGTGTTAACGATAAGCTTCAATACCGCCAATATATACAAATATGAAAAACACACTTATTTACACTATATTCAACCCCTTGGGTATACAAATATTGATGATAATAATGAAAAGAAAAAATATAATAATTAAAATTTCGTATGTTCGATTTTGTTCTCACGAAAGTTTACATGTTTCGATGTTTATTGCATTTTAATTCCTTAACAAGATAATAGAGTTAAATGAAACTATAGGTAGATAGTTCTTTTAGAGCAGATCTCTTTTTATATATAGCCTAAATTTTGATTCAAAAAATAGAATTCAGTAATTATTGTTTAGTTATAAGTATTATGAGTATGTAGAAATATTAGTAGCAGATATTCTTCGTCCACAAAGAGACTATGTATCCTAGTTTTTCTTTCGCTGTAATAAATTTAGATTATTTAGGTAAACGTTGCTGGTCTAGATTTCATAGTCTTTATTCCATAAGACGCTGTAATACAATGTTACTATCGTAACGACCAGGTATTTTGCATATTGACGATAAGAAAATTAAATACATAATTGTAAGGAAATTGTTACAGATCGTTACATGCAAATAGCAATTAAAATACATTTTATAACGTATTTCTATAAAAAAAATATAACTAACATAACATAACCTACAGAACACAAACGTACATGGTTCTTAATTTTTAACACGCTTTTATAAGCTTGGGTTGTATCTATATATAAAGCGTGTTTTTTAGTTCTTTAACTATTATTTTGGTAATGGATGTAATCATAACAGAATAAAAAAGCCATTAGTTGAAAAACATGTGTAAGTATTAAGAGTTTTTGGATATTAATGTCTTGAGGAGAGTAATTCGTTGCCGTCATATTTTAAAATGATAAAACATCTATTGCTTTTCATATCACCAAATCTATGTTGCATACGAGTTCTGCCATATGTCTGGTTATCCTATCCTATATTCATGTGGCATAGAAAAATCCAATTAAATTACATAATCATTATCCATAAAGAGAAGTAAAATAATAAAAACTAGGTACTTTGTATGTTTTCATATCAAAAACTAAATAACTTACATAAATTGACATTATTTTTTATCTGTTAACCGATTCAAATGAAAAAAGCACTAAATGTTAAGTGAAGCCCATCACAAGATAATTCTGAAAAAAACAAATATGGAGTGCCTTTAACACACAAGGGAACCTAAAACAATATTTTTTATTTTTATCTGTTTGTCCGTATGTCTGCATATCTGTATGTTTGTGTACGCTAATCTCAGAAACAGCTTATCTGATTTGAATGCAGCTTTCAGGATTATATTGTGATTGGTTTCACTTAACATTTAGTGTTTTTCATTGAAGTCGGTAACAAACAAATAACAAATAAAGAAGTTATGTCAATTTAAATTAATTATTACCGTCAAAGTCGTGGGCACAGTTAGTTTTTAATATATTTGTCGTGTATAGACAGCGATCAGTTACAGTTTTATTATATGTAAAAATAGAATTAAATGGCGCCAGTGGTTTAACCGCAACCAGGTCAGATGAAATTTTGCGGTTGAAATCTAATAACTGATATCACGCCACAACTGTCTCAAAACAATAAATACATTATGTAATCGATAGGTTAATTTAAGTACGTTATCAAATTTTATGCACTGAATTCATGAGTACTGTATCTTAAATAAATATTTTTGTTGTTACTTATTGACGCATCTCGTTCTGATATTTTAAAGAAGAAAAAGTTAAGATGAACATAGAGGCAAACGCGTAGGACATTTTACGCGTAATGATTGTAGGAACGAGGAAATTATTGAACATGCTTTCCCAACAAGGACCCGGCTCCTGAGGAAAGTGAAGAAGTAAAGAGAGAGTGAGTAAGGGTTAGAATACGCTTTAATTTTCGATGGAAAATATTTTACACGTAGATTACACATCATAAATAATCGTTAATCAGATAAATAGAATTTGACATTCCTGAATTCATTTTTTAACGGAGACTCAGGGTAGGGCATAAAAATATTCCGAATCCAGGGAGATTTGACGATAAAAGCTTAGAAGACCCTGCTATAGAGGATCCTAAAAACCGAAAAACTCCATGGTCAAGAACATTGCAATTTTATTAATACTGATAACGCATAATGTTGATAGAAACGGAGCAAAGACACATTAAGACTGTGATAGTGCTAGTATGTTTACAATCGGGTAGAATTTAATCTGATAACACGAGCGTAATAGTGAGGACGTACTGAGAACGATTCAATTCATAATTTCCAGTTGATCCACGAACAAAACCATATGATAATGTAACTCCATATGCATGATGGGTAACATAATACATATCGCCAATATACATGAGATGAAGCTGTTCAAGGTTGAATTGGTTTATATCGGGAGAAATTTTAAAAACTGCAATATGTGTATTGCAAGCTAACATCCCATATCTTTTCTTTGATAACATGTAATAAAAAATATTGAATAGTTGATAGGCAACTTGATGATGACTTATCTTATTTTTCACGCCGTTCCTACGAGTATATATATATAAACATGCATGTTATGTGCATTTATATTTTGCTTCTTTTTATTAAAAGCGTTGAAAGTTGAACATTAACGGTGTACTTATATAACTAAATCAATAGGACGCCCTTCAAATAACAGTACTATAAGCGATTATTATACAAGGATAGGTTTTACACGGCTTAAATATCAAAACTTGAAAAACATCATGTCGCCACACTTTCTAGCTTACAGACTACGCAAGATACGTACCTAACTTTATTTTGTTTAGAAGTAATTTGATTTAAAAAAAATTGCGTACCAGTTTACAAATTAGCTATAATATTTTACATTTTCCACATAGGTAAAATGGCAATAATGAGATCTCTAATCTGAATATATGTAATAAATATTGTTTTAATTAAACCGCGAGACTGTTAAATTAGGAAAATCGTGTTTTAAACTCAGATGGTCTGAGGATAAAAAATAAATATTTGTAATTCGGCATAGATTACAAAAAATAAAATATGATAAATGAAGTCAATTATGAAAAATATAACATTTTAAATCTACCCTTAATTATCAATGATAACCTCAGAACAAGTTATACTTATAATTTATCACGTTATAACAGTGTGAAAGATACTTAAATTTAATAATATTCAAAAAATATTAATCGAAATAATTTTAAATTTATTTCTCGTGGTAAAAAATTGTAAATAGTTTGGGACTCACTTGACATTATGAAGCCGGGTGTAGTCTCGTGCGTGACAGTTCCAGTCACCTCTAATATGTCACGAACTACACGCGCTCTTCGCGCAGCACTAGCTAATGCACGCAACGTGCGCGACCGAGCGACCGCGACCCCCGCGCCGAACCGGCACACACACCAGTGCTAACACGTCCGCACAATGAGTAGACACTCACACAAGCATGCTTATCGCATGCCAGTGAAATTAAATCTATCTGTTTATACGCAATTGAGCTTAAAGTAAGCCAATTTCGGTAGCCAATATAATCTAAAAACATCATTAGCACCTAAGAACAGTATGAAAAATGTAGTTTATTAAACTGCTATATGTCCCTTTTTCTCCAGAATTCAAGACCTGGCAAATCTGGCAACTTCTACATGATCAGCTGTGCGCTGCGATCGATAGATGTCGGTGGGTGTCCCTTTATTTTCGATGCCATATATAGCTTAACGGTATCCGTAGTAATATTACTCAGCTCGGCTAGTCAATAGTTTCTTTCATGCGTGCGGCAGATCGCGGTTTTCTTTGATAAAATCATACGTAAGGACGGGTCGATGGACAAATTCGGCGCGAGAAGGATGGCTAATTATGCAATGCGTAGAATATTTTTGGGTTTTTGGAGACACAATCGTGTTAACAATTAAAAAATCGAAGTACAGAGCTCGAAAATGTCGTGAACGGAGAAGAAGCGTTTTGTGTTTGTTTTCCCTGTTTCGGTGGAAACGATGGCCAGTTCTCCGACAAGTATTGAGACGCAAATAGACAGTTTCTTGGAGCAGTTCAAAAGAAGTGCTTCAAAGGCTATGGAGGAGCGAATGGAGTGGCCCGATGGACCGTCTCCCGGTGGTGTTGTCAAGTCCCGCAGCAGTTGCTTCACCCTAGAATCTGCAGCTGGTAAGTAGTAGGAGATATTTATTTTAAATGTATCATGATCTTATTAATTATCTGCGTACAGGCAAGCTGTTTGTTACAACAATGTGCGGTTTATTGACAAAATAAAGAAAATAGATACACACCCGCACACATAAAATAGAATCTTGTGTATCGACTACCTGTTATTTAACAATTATTTTATAACGTGGATCTATGATAGTAAAATATGAGAAATTAAACCATAATATTAGGAAATAGTCAGAGAATATGAATTTATTTAATATGCTATAAACAAGATATATGAAGCAAATATCACAACAAAAAATAATTCTTACTGTAAATGTACATTGATATTTTTATTTCTATGGAGGAGTTTTAAGTTTCGAAAGACTGCTACTGACGAAAACACATTAATATTTATAGGTAAACAATCATACTAATCTAAACCCTTTCCACGACAAATGATATAAATAACAATATTAGGTATATCTAGGTAATGCCCTTTACATACTGTGTGATTTTCATTACCTCACTTCTTTCCGGTAATTTCTTTTCTTTTCCAATTTAACACTATTAAATATTAAAAGATTTTATTACTAAGAAAAGATATATTTCAAATACTCTTATATGTATTATAAAATTAATATTTTTTTATTATATAACGGATGCTCACTTTTAAAGCTTTTTAATAAATTATTAATTTTTAATATTTTGTAATAAAGTGTATAAATTCCGCGATGATATTACTTTAAAATCGTAAAATTAATATTACTTAAGGCTCTAGTTGATTTAATCTAAATACATAATAGCCCTTAATTTTTTATATTATTATATTTTGCTTGTATATGTATTTCATCCTTTAGTAAACTCCTGATCCCTTTCCAAATTTCCGATCCTTTTTAGTTTATTTTTCCCTCGTTCTTACTTTTGACGTTTGTGGATAGTATCCGACTTCATATAGTAGAGAGGCAAACTTGCCCATTCTTAAACACTTTCATGTTTATATAAAGAATATAATGCAAAAAGTATATTAATTATAGATATCCGAGACATTGTTCTACCGGGTATATACCACTATTGCCTTATAATCCACCGCGATGCTTAATTCGGTTAGAGTTTTTATTGTTGGAAATGTATGCAAACAACCGCGTAAGCTATTAGATGTTAAATGGTTTTTGCTGCCTAGAAATTGGACGTAGATGTCCATCCACTTTCTAGAAGGAGTTAAGTACTGCCTTACGTCGTGCATATACGTAGCTACTCCTGAGGACAGATGAACGTCGCGCTGGTAAGTGTACCCTTCAACCATTCCTCTTCAACTGAAAAACAAAAGATTCTGAGAGTTCCGACTGACGGCTACAATTACAGGAAAGGTGATGTTCTAAGTCCTTAAGAGCATCAATGCGATTTACATACGATATCAGATAGGATCTCATACCTGTTTGAGGATAAATATAGATATGTATGGACTCGAGCTACCAATTAAAATAAAAAAAAAAACTTAAACATATTAAGTACTGTGCAGAAGTTTGGCAAACCATTTTCTGACAGGCTTATGATGGTAAACAAAACTACAGCGGGTTTTTTTTCGGCATGTCTGATTGTTGGGGATGGCGTAAAAGGCGGATTTATTCCATAATCGATTTTAAAATATCATCACATGCCGTAATTTGGCTAACTAAACTTAAGAAACGTACGTTGAATTACGAAAACATAAAATTTATTTGGGTGTAACACAGACGTAATCATATTGTTATTCTGAGCAATGACTAAATATAAAATAATTGTTTTAGTATGTAACTATAATAACGTGCAAGTGGCAACGGATATGATGCCGGGTGGCGGTTGAACGTTCGCTTTTGTTCCACGCCAATGCGGACCCTCTCGGTCGCTCTTTACACCTGATACTCGACAAACTTTTTGTTAAATACAATACGCATTACCGAAAACTGTTTCCTGTACTCGACATAAATATTATTTTTTAAAAACTAAACTATAGCTCTTACAATTTGGCAAAACTATTAAGTTAGATGCCAATGATTTCAAATTAAAAATAAAAACTTATTTCAGTAACTCTGAAGAATTATCAACGTTCATGTTCTACTTTATAAGAATTCTAATCAACCATAAGCAGGAAACCATACAAATGATAACACTGTAGCTGTGATACTCGCGATTTACTTATGTATGTACTAACTTGGCATAAGCAATTATTGATATTAAGTAATATTTATAGCATGAAATATGTTTGTGAAGAACTATGCAATACAATTACCGTAAGGCGATTCTATTTGGAGGTATATATTTACGTTAGAAACATATTGAAAATCCGTAAGAAACCTTTCCAATGAAAATTATACGTACCTAATACGAAAATATCTCATGAAACCACAAATTAAGATTTTTGTGACTACCATTAAAAACTGCTTGCAATATATTTAAGATCTGTACCTCTTTAAAAAAAAAAGCCGATGCGATTGTTTTATTGTCCATTTGAACACGCTCTTTGAGGAAACTACGAGTCCGTTTAAAAAAAAACTAATACTACATAACGTCAGATTATTTAGTATTAATTTCTTTAAATGGACGTCAGATTTCAATACCCTATCTATTCCAAAAAAATAGACTATATAAAGTCAAGTTCGATCCCTAAGAAGTAACAAGAATTTTAACACTTTTAAGCCTAGCAATTATGTCTTTAATAAATTCATGGGAACATTTATATGTACTTTATAATAAGACGAGACCTTATACCACAATATTCACACACCGATCAGCTTTCACTGTATAAGAAATTACACCTTACATTTAATACTTATCCTTATTCGAATCATATTACATGGCTCTAACTTTGCGATTATTTATTGAATGAAGAAAGTCATACATAACCATATAATGATGTATGTTCTTTATTTAAACATAATAAAAGTAAAACAATTTATATTGCAAAGTTTATATAGAAATTTTAAAAAGTAACCAAAAAATTGATCCAATATAGGTACTAATTATATATTTAACATAATAAAGTAAGTATAATAACTAAAATAGTATATGTTAATAATTATTTAAGTTTACGTGAATTTAAGTCAATATTTATTTACTAAGTAGTCTCAGTTTATAAAAAATTACGTAAGTTACAAAATAAATGAAACTAAACAATAAATAAAATTATTATTTGTACGGCATCGCATCTTTGTTTGAAATACGCGGCTTACGGCAGCTGTATGCTGTGACGGCTAGCGTCGATACGGAAACAACGATAGTAGCGCCAACTAGTGGTGGCGCACTGTACTATTGACGTGTTCTACGGCGTCCTCCGATTTTATTCACAGAAAGTGTATCGCCATATTGCTTCCGTGAATTCCGTGAAATATTCGTACATTTCTCGTCAATTATGACTATAATATCAAAATGAAGTGAAGAAAAATGAACAACGTTTGAGGATTTATACAGGGGAAACATTTTTACGCGTCTAAGTTCAGAATATAACGCGAAAAAGGTGAGTTTGATTCTTCCTTTGCTATGACTATATGGCCCAATATTCCACGGGAGTTCGATCCGCTATGCGATAATGAAACTTAAAAAACGCGATTAAGGTTAATAATTGCACGGTTTTTGTTATGTTTATTTACATTAATTTGAAAAGTTATCGCGGTTTTCTTGCAAGTGTAGCAGGGTTGTTGGAAATTGTGGCAATCGGGGCGGGTTTGTCGTGTCGTTAGTTGCAATTCTTGTTGTACATACACGTATGTAAGTAGGTACATGTGATTTGACATGAACGTTCGTTTGTACTGTAGCGTGGTGTCATCATGTCTTTTGAGAAGATGGAAGTGGTGAATCCCGCTGAGAAGGAGGCCAGTGAGGTGTTGCACTCGTTGCTGTCGGTGGAGCGGCGGAGCGTGGACAGCAAAGACGCGATAATAGTATCGATTCCACCAGACCAGAATGGCGGCGGTGAGTACGGCGAGGGCGCGCAATGGCACACCCCAGTTATGGGCCAGCATTCCGTTTTTGAACTCGGTGGCTCTCAGAACATGCAGCAACACACTTACAATGGACACCAAGAGCAGGTATTTACCCTTATTTATTTACCATCATGTGTCTTAATTATGTAGTAAATCAGTCTACCTAATCACGCGATCTATATATTTCAGGTCCTCTGGCAAGGTCACACAATCCAAGTGGAAAATGGTGATGGCAACATGCAAGGCATGTCGGCAACATATATTGAATTTGAGACCAATGTTGAAGGCAGCGAACTTGACATTGATACGAAGCCCAAAGTTGATAAGAAAACAGGAAAGAAAAAGAAAAAAATGGCAGAAACTGATAGTGACGAGGAGGTTCTTGACAATAAGTTGGAAGACAATCCAACTCAGGTAATTAACAACATTATTATTTTACATGGTAATTAACACCTTCACTGCGTCAATAAAAGGTACAATTTTCATCTAGTACGGTGGTAGTCGGAACTTGCATACAATAACCTATCAGACTTCTACGTGCATATAGACGATGAGCACTGCAGCAGGCCTATTATGGGTGATATGCAGAGAACATGTTAAATACGAATGTCGCAGGTGATCCTGAAGTTTTTGCTATAGCAATAGTTGGTGTTTAATATATTCCTGATATTGTTTATCTTCTTGGACAAGACCGGCCTAAAAAAAGTAGCTCTCACAGGAAATACTTTTGAAATCAATCTTTTTTGTAAAACGTAAAAATGTAACCACTAGAACTAATTTACATTACAAGTATATTTTAATTAACCTGTGTGGTTTTTTCTTTTTATAATAAAAGAGTCATCTGATGTTAAGTGGTGACTGCAGCCTATATGTCCAATTTTAATTAAGACAGAAGTTCTATTTAAGGATGGATGCGGATGAGTATGTTCTTGAGGACTAAGATGGTTGCCTCCAATACCAATTCAATGCCTCCAATCCAATACCAATGGATACATAAAGAACATGTTGCTTTACGGCAGGTTATGAGGGTGGCGTTGGTGCCTCCCCAGGCAAGCTCTAATGGCTCTACCATCTTCAACCTTTTTAGTGTGTGTGGTCACACTTAGATATAAATCAAATTTGCATTGCAAACTGCTTTAGAATTCCAGGTCAAACCAAATTTTTAATTAAAACATCACCTATATGTTCAATTAACATACTTTTAATCATAGTTAAGAATAAATTGTATTGGGAACTAATGTGAATAGATGCTTTGCTACTAGTTTCTAAGGCTAATGCTTCTGATAGATACTCTTCAACTAAAAAAAATATTATATGTTATAAGTCACAGTGTAATGGATGAGGGTTATATTTGCCTATAGCAAGTGCTCATGAAATTGTAATTTAGGTTGTATAGTAAACTTTGTGTACCATATCATCACGGAAACATTTAAGCTTTTTTTAGGGTAAATTATAAAGTTTTTGAAACTAAAGTGATGTATTAATTGAGATTGGTAGCATTGCATAGTACACTTCTTGCTTTCCAGTTTAGGAAAATTTCTCCTCTGACATATATTTTATGAAAATTCCTTAAATTTAAGCTTTTAGTTATAACAGATGTGTATAAGATGAATGGAAATTTTATTATTCCTTGATACAAAGATATTTCAGATACTCAAGGATGGCAAAAATTATCGGAATGTATTGTTTAGCTACTTTCGTACCTTACCTTACCTTACCTTAGTACCTAATATTGATTGTTGTTTGCTATTTCAGGTCAAGGAAAGATTGAAAAGAGGTTGTGACTGTAAAGACAATTGCTATCGTGGCTTGAATCCAGAAGCTGTTTATCGTCATAGACTGAACATTGCAGAGTTAACCAAGAGTGAACATGATATGTACCTAATGGGCATCACTATGGCAAGTTTAGCTAACCCGGCGGAGACTTCACGGCACAAGGTCAGGAGGAGATTGAGAGCTTGCTATGTGTACCAGGGGAGAAAGGTTTGTTTAGAAGCCTTTTTATATTTAGAAAATGTAACGCATTATCAGCTAAAACGAATTAGGCAGCATGTCATGACACATGGTGTTGCACCAAGGATTCACGGCAATGTTGGGAAGAAACCGTACAATACCTTCACATTAGATATATACAAACATGCAACAAACTTCTTAAAAGAGTACTTGAAGCAACATGCCAGCTCACCCAAAGATGTTCAACCTTCCGGGGAAGGGGGAAAGAAGGCCAGTAAAACTGTGATCATTCAAGGTGATTCTAGGAAGCACTTATTTGAGGCATATAAGGAATACGGGGAAATTCTAGAACCAGGAGTGAAATTAATGGGTTATTCAACGTTCCGGGCGTTCATGAAGGACCAATTTCCACATGTCAAATTTGCTACAAAGAAACAAGATATACCAAAAGAAATTATTCCATTCCGAAGTGGAAAATGCATGAGTTATGATAAAAATAAAGATCCTGTTAGAATACAGCAGGAGAAGGAAAAGGCTGAAGCAAAAAAGGCAGCTATGGAGGCTAAGAAGAAGGAGGAACATGAGAGGGAACAACAACAACAAGCACAGCAGCAAGCACAACAGCAGCAGGTCCAACAGCAGCAGCAGCAGCAACAACAACAACAGCAACAGCAAGTACAACAAGTACAAGTGCAACAGCACCAACAGATGCAAAACCAGGGCCCACATGTGGTTATACACCAGCAACAACCCCAGCAACAGCCTCAGATGCAACAGCAGATGCTGGTGCCACAAGTGAGTCAACACCAACAAGTTCTAACCCAACAAGTTGGTGGCGTCCAACAAGTTTCACAGCAACATTGTGTTCAGCCTCTCGGTGTATCCGAGGAGGGTGGGCAGCCAGTGGAGATGGCTCAGCAAGTAATACCTCTAGCTGTAGTGCAACAACCGCAGCAAGCGTACCTAGTTACTCCCGTTTCACATTTCCAAACACGAGTACAGGGGGCATGGTACAGACATTGACAAAAACACTCCTCGTTTGTGGGACTTTTAATTGATGCGGGTGTAGATTGTAGTGCTGCTATTCCCGCATATTGAGATCTCACAATGACTGAACACTTGGTTGAGTTAGAACGGTTCCCACTGAAATTATATTGTTTATACGAAGAGCCACATGTAACTTTGGCAATAAGTTAATAAAGTTAAGGTTAGGTAACACCTTTTCAGTATTGGTTAATATCTGATTTAAACAACTATAATTATGTAAGTATAAAGGTAATCATATTCACACAATTTATATTAGCACTAGCTATGTAGTTTATTTTATTACCTATGATTTGTTAAGGTATTTCAGAAGGGGTAATTTTATTCAAGAACATGTTTTAATTTTTTGTTTAAAATTCTCTTATAACATTATGGGAGACAAGAAATTGTTCATCAATGTGCATGTCAACTTCGTCCACATCTGTTCAGGACATTCAAAATATACTTGTATGAAAAAAGTGCTTGGTTTCTTCAGGACTGTATTTATATATGAAAAGTAGCAAATGAGCAGGCCAGTTCATGTTAAGTAATCACTGCAGCTTGACCTAAACAAACATTACTGAAGTTTTATATGAAGTATCGCTTCTGAGTGTAGCCGGCAACCGTACCTCCAACCGAAACATGTCCAAACCAGTTCTACCACTTGTTAAACTCTTATTTGCGGGTTGATTTGTTTTTCGCTATAACTGTACAAATCTATACTATAATTCATGTGTGACTATGAAAGTATAATTCAATAGTAAATTTTTCAATGTAGGATATATATAGTGAGATGTTTTCCAATGAACTTTTTTAATATCTGCGACTGAGTAGCCTCTCGACGCTCTTGCTTGCATTATGTTTTGTTTTACTTCGAGGCGATTTCGTTCTAGCCTTACTGATTCATTTCAAAAGTCAAGAAGTTATTTGAAGAGAATATTTGTAAACCTGACTTTTCTGATAGGTGATAGAACTAACTTAAACGGAACCAAATGTATTGGAGAGTTCTAAGAGTAACTTTACAAATGGTGTTTTGTTGGATGTTGACAATATATTGCACACTGTATGAACAATTTTGTTTATTAAATTTTTACAAATTACTTTTGTATGATATATAATATATCTAGTATCATGTATGTTACTTTAGTACATGACAATTATTTTGCTCTATGTGTGTGCCCAGTCCGCTTTATCTTTTTAAGTGTGCTCTCAGTTTTGTAGAGATTTAGCTCCTTAGGCTTATAGTCATTGTATTTTTATCACAGTTTTATTGATTCTTCAAGATTATCTTGAGTTTTTTTAATAATAAGTTGCTCATCACAACACACCTGAAACATTTTAATAATAATATTCATTTACCAAAAGAAAGCAGTGCCTTCAATATTAAATGGAATTTGTAAACATAGCTATGGTGTGCGATTATATTGTTTTATGTAAGAGAGTTAGGATATATTTGTAGGAACTTAATATTACAAATGTTTTAGTTACAGAGGTTGCGTCTTATAATTTGTATTTTGATACATATCAAAATAAATAAAAGGAGAAATTAAATTAGTATTTGAACATATTATTTTTTATGAAAATCATGTAAAGATTTTTGATGACACAATTTAACTGAATAAATAATATTGTACGCTGTCTCTATTTGTTTTAGTGATTTGTATTTATGAACTATGTCATGAATTACACGATTATATGGTTTTGTGACTGTGATATCAATTGTTAACAAGTTATGAATCAGATGAAACAAACCGCAATATTGATACAATATAATATACATAACATTGTGAATATTTCAAATGAAACGCACCATTTTATGTCTAACATATGTTACATTCTGCATTTTGGAATCAATATAAACAATGTGTGCTATTTATATATATTAAACAAATCATAGTTAATAGTATCAGGCGTTACTTCACGGAAATCCATGCTATTAAGTTGTTAAAAACTACTTTGCAACAATCCACAACCACGATGTATAATGGTATATACATATTCTTCAAAGCAAGCACTATGAGGATAGAAAAATTTATGTGTGTACATACCATTACACATGTTAGTACCAACACGTGTTTCGCCCGAAAACGGAGCATCATCAGGGTAAGTTGACTCTACGATGGTTAATCGGTGAGTGACATTTTTGTCGGACTGCCGGCCTTTTATAGTAGATCCAATTCTGCATGATAATGATGAAGTTACCATTATGCATTGTGGTGGCGGATTGTTGCAAAGTAGTTTTTAGTAACTTAAACAGATCAATTTCCAACTGAAATCATAATATAGATTAGTTTTATCAATTGCATTCACGTCAATTGTGTAATAACATATGTAACCATATTAAAAATTCTAATTTCATAAAATACAGTGATTTGTGATAAATACCTATATAAAACCTCCCAATTATTTCGCTTGCTAATCAAAGTACGCCATTCCAAAATATAATTATAACCGAAATTTTAAAGACATTGAAAATACTCATAGTTACTTCAAACAGCTTTATATTTTATGTATACAATTTTCTAAATACATAAATAAGAGTTAATCAATATTTTCAAACCAAAATTTTAGAATTGTACCTAATAATACAGTAGCAACGAAAAGCAGAATCAAGTCTCCTTAAAGCTATATATTCCTTAATACCCTTACATTTTGATGGATTCCAAAAATGTATAACAATAAATCGTCAAAAATTTCAAATTTATCTAGAATAAGAATATTAATGAAATAATAATGATCTATTTACGTCATCAGTTTCAAAAGGTGCCATCAACTAAATGTATACATTCTTATTTTTTGTATACAAATGTATTTTAATTTCATACAGAAAAATATGTTGTGTGTTACATACATGAGTGTCTTTGCTGCCATTGGGCAATATAAATAAGATAAATGCGTAATTTTATTTAACAATTGATCCAGTTAACCAGTATTTCTCCCCCTCAGAGTCCATAAAATAGTATCAGAAGGTAACAAGAAACTAAATAATGTCATAACTGTTTTATTACTAAAGGAGGTAGTGTTTACTGCTACTATCGTTGCTCTTTCAGAGACATGTAACTTGATTCAGAAAAGAGTTTTTTTACCACATTTTTTATAATCAATTATTCCTCAGTCAATACCAGTCTTTAGTCCCTAATTTATTATGTCATCAATCTTACGAAATTACTTTAAAATATGAAAATGAAAACATGATACAAAACTTCAGATCTTTACGATTTATATGTAATTATGAAATGGATTGGTTTATAAAGAAATACGATAGGCAAGTACTATTTTGAATTATGTACAAGTAATCGTATTAATCTACTGCCAATGTATTAATGAATACACAATTAATCATTTATTTTTTCAAAATTAATTATATAAATCTTTTGACAGCGTGAAAAACACGAATATTATGTATATTATAATCATATGTGCCTGCAAATTCAATATAAATCAATCGTCAGAATCATTTTTTTTAATAAAAAATATTCTTTACATAAATATTGTATTTTCATACTAAAGATGTATAATTATGTCGTAGATTTATGAGACAGACACAGATATAAATCTCCTTTATTTTGATCTAATTTAGATGTAATTTGTATAACTTTTTAGTACGTGTGTAATCATAATCATTATAAATATAGACAGTACAGAAATGTGCCTAGAATGTATGCTTACCCGTGTATTTTTATAGTGCAATAATATGAGATTCGAGGCAGGTTCAAATTAGGATCATTGCCCATTACACTAACAAAGACAAATGAAAATGAAACGCAGAAGTTAACGAATTAATGGGATCAATTGGCATTGCTTGGGACCTAACGTTATCTTTCACAAGCGAAGTTTTTAAAATATTTCCATTCATATTTAAATACAATAACAATAGTTTCGTCACAGGTTCTGAAAAACACTTCGAGATCTATTTCAATTTAAAAGTCTTCATTACGGCCTGTGTCTTTGTTGCTATTTTTGTTGTAATCATAATTTTTTTGTTTTTTTTTTTTAAGTATCTGTAAAACGAAATCCGTTAAATTGATGCCTAACACTGGATTTCATTTGCATTACAACAATTTTCAATTAAAAATATGTTTTCATTATATAAAAAAATGTGTCAATCTAAACAATAATAGAGTTATTGAAAAAAATACAATCTTAATAATATTCTATTTTCAAATATTTCCATTTGGTAACAAATAAAATATCGTTACGAGTTACAAAACGATGTTATCATGCCATTTTTATATCTTCACTTAATGTTAGCAATTTCAGACAATGAAGTGTTTATAAAACCGTTGCGAGACAAAATTGCCACTTGAGCTACTTAATTCCAAAGTACGTATCGGTTTATACGCGTAAAGCTGTATTAACCGTTTCATTCGACTTCGTAGCGATTTTACTAAAGCTTTTAGTACGTGCGTGGATGTTCGCGCCCATTTCAGTAAAATATGGCTTCAAATAATCCAAGCGTGTGTGACCACAACTTTTAAATGTATGTTTTGCTTTTTAAATTAGGTTTTTGTTAGTTTTGCTTGCGGTTTAGCCTGCCAGTATATTGAGTTTCCTTAGTTTGAGTATTATAATAAAGGGAAATTATTCGGCAGAGGTTGTTTATCAATTAATTTTGATTTATGTCATTTTTCAGAATCGTAGATAAGTTTGTAATTCAATGTTCTATTACATTTTTATGAAACAAAATTCATTAATTTTACCTAAAGATTTTTTTTTCGTCGCCAAAAAAGTAAGTCTCATTAATGTGGATAATATCATTGCTCCTATGCTTGGATATAAAAAAATTATAAAACTGCAATCTTACATTATCTCTTTTCCTCCAAAACATGCTTGGAAAGTAATTAAATACTGTCTCTTGCTTCCTGATTAGTATGAAAACTTAAAAAGATAAGTGGAATAAAAAGTACAATTTAAAAGGAAAGCAGTAAACCACGTTTACCGGTTCCTAAGCAAACAAGCTAAAGCAAAACGCAAAAGTAGTTTTTCTGCGTACCTTCTGTACTGCACAAATTACGTACCAAACGATCGGTGTATTTACTAGTCTGGAGACAACGTAAACATTCGGACCAAACAAATTTAATATACCCAACCTTCTTATAAAAAAACGTATGGTAATATAAAAAGGAATAATATTTTTTGTGTCAATTAACAAAAAATGCTATAAGTTTTCCTATACCTTTTCAAGTTTCATGCCTTTGTTTCCAGACAATGCATTGGCTTTAAAGAAAAAAGAAGGAAAGAAACGAACATGTTGGATTAACAGCTGCGTTTTAATTACAATTTGTAACGGGCAATGAAAAAATATATGTTCAGACCCAAAGTTCGCTTCGAGTCGTAGTGATTCGCCATTAGCAAAATATTCGGCATCTATGTTTCAAAATTGTGACGGTAGAACAACATGATGTGATAGAAATTAAAGTTTTATACGCTATTTTGTGTTTTATTTGTATCAACTTTAGATTGTTTTCCAGTCAAGAATGTTTTTAACAAGGGAATGTAGGACAGGCAATCAAGGAACTGTTCGAAATTGCTTAAATGTTATGATAATATTAGAGTGGGTTCCAGGTCAGCGAAGGTCTGATCTGGATTGTGTCACCCACGCCTTCCTCCAATACGACGGAATCGCAACCGGAGATTGTCTGTCGGGGGTGTGCGTTCGTCGCACTCGTGCTGCTCCGGCTCATTGCTCCGCCGGCCACTCCACTCGGCGATTTATTAAATTCTCCGCACCGACCATTTGTAAACAAAAGTCATTGTTTCATCCTCAAACGGACAGTTTGGCGATGGCGACTTGCCTTAGCGGCCGCGCGCGGTGTCATCTCTAGTTCCTAGCTGACCTCTAACAGACGCTATGAAATTTTGGAAGTGCGGAACCAAACGTAAACGCCGGGCTGCGGCCCCCGGTAAGTTATGTTTTCTCTTAATTGCATAATTCACTAATTTAACAATCCTTCCAAATTGGAAGTTTACGTTTCACTGAAGTAACGAAATCCAGTTAATTTTATCCTCAATCTAACCGTACGAGCCCTAGTACTAATTCGATTATTGTTCACAATAAATTCTTCAAATAAAAATCATCTACCTATAAGCCATGGTATACCTACGTGGATCCACTGAGCTATTAATCCATTATCATATTACGTAGGATAATGCTTGTAATAACACAGAAACAGGAACTTGCACTTTCTCACGCATGCGGATGTACTTACGAATTATACATTTTATTTTGCAACAACCTATGTTTGCATTCTTTATAATAAAGATCTTATCCGAAATGGGTCACCGCATGCATCCCTGTTCTGGAATATGATTTTTACGCAAAAACAATATATTTTGGGGATAAATGTCCACTCATATTTATGTAAAAGCCTATTAAAATTGTTTCAGTTGACTTCACGATATCTCGTTTAGACCCAAAGTATTACCAACCCCGTTTAACTTTTAGTATTAAACAAATTGCTTATTTGCAACTTGAACTTCGAATCTGATGCTCATTTAGAATCACACTGACCTTTCAATTTTATATAATTGTACAGAATAAATAAAATGTTGGCCTTGTGTCACATTGAACGTTTAATGACGAATCCTAGTATTTGTAATTCTGAAGTCATCGCCTATTTAAGTATATAATGTATTACAACACTTTAATCGTCCGTCAAATAAATTTCTAAAATAATAAGTATCGAGTAACCTTGCCATAACTCTGTTCTAAATTCCCTCTCTTAATCTATTTTTTTAGTATATACCGTATTGTTTCCACTATTATCTAAGTAACATCTTACGAATTCTCACAAAATCCATTCATACCTAACCTAACCTTATCTTAAAGTATAAATTTTACAGTTCTTTTTTATATTTTATATATTTTTTCCATTACTCCCTAAATATCTTTGCAATAACTCTATTGAAAACTCCCTCTCATAAACTATTTTTATGTAATATTTATTACACTATTTCTACGATAATTATGGAATCTTGAAAATGTTACTTCGTTTAATCATACTTGCCTATTTGTTTCATTGATATAGAAAACAGGTACCAACTGATTTCGATATTGCTAGTATATCGAATATCCTTCGACCAAGTAAGGAAACTTGTTATCAGAAGTTGGCGGCTACTGGGGCGTGACTGCCAATCTTTATTAGATTATGTACGAAACAGACTTCTTTTTCTGGAGTTCAGGCTGTTGATCTTATTCATTGTCGTAACTGTGCGAGCGAAGTTGAAGCTACATTAATTGACGGCAGCGGACGTTTGACGTCAACTGTTATTAAGCCTTTGTTCTAAGGCGACTGTAGGTAATAACATAAAACATGAGAGTATTAATATAACTATAATAATGTGAGGTAGGTATAACGTTTTCCACGAGATATGTCTAGATAACGTGCTTAGTAAGACTGCTATTAAAGTCAATCAAATTGTATGAATCTTAATAATGATTTAAATATTGATGAATTATCTTATTTATGTTTTTGAAATTTACGAAGAAATTTCTTTTTCTGTAATTAACGATTACACTTATCGTAACCTTACTCAATGGTAGTGGTAAGCAAGCATGCAGTTTACCTGATAGCAAATAGTCACTCTTTGAGATTGTGTGCGAATGTCTACTGGCTGAAGCGACTTCTTAACTTCAGATGGCCTGCAGGCCCGTTTGCTATGTTTCTCACATAAAAAATAAAATGGTGAAAAATTTAATTTGGGCACTGTTCCCTGTATATCTGTAATTAACTCCGGCTTAAATAAGAGCCTGAAGAATGAAGAGAAATTCATGAAAAATTGTATGTTTTATTCTTCTAGATTTGCTTCAAATAAACAAAATATATTGGAATTTTTTTGGAATGCACTGAAATATAGACTTCTGCGCGAGCAAAGCCGCGACCAAAGCTAGTAATAAAGTATGATAACTCTATTTATATCGTAGCCTTGGACTTAAAATCGACCCTGAGCTTGTGCTTTGTGGTTTCGCGTAAATCGATCCGAAGTATCATCTAATCTTATCTACACAAATAAATAACATTGGATTGTCTGTTTGTAATATTAAAATAACCGATTTTTACTTAATGCATATGTGTGTAAACACGGTACATATACAAAAATAGCATTTTTTCAATTTTTGTCTATCTGTTCCGGCTAATCTCTGGATTCGCTGGACCGATTTAGGCCGACTTTCACTGGATATTAAATAGCTGATGTAATAAGGAATAACATTTATTTTTCAATTATATAAAATAATTATAACGCGGACGAAGTCGCGGGCACAGCTAGTCGATTAATAAGATGAATCGTATGTTGCGGTTCTCGTCATTGACTTCTTGATTGACTTGATTGATTGACATTGACTTCAGGCAATTGACATATTTTAATGACATTCTAATTATGCGCAATACTAACTACAGTTTAAAATTCGGTTTAGCTAGTTATGTAAATAAATATTTTACGTCAGAATATATGTGTTTTAGAGTTTCTTTCCCCGTCTCGTCACCATAACGAAAGACCTTCAATATCGGAGGTAGCTTAGACGTTCAAGTGAAAATGTCATTTGAATAAAAATGTTTTGAATTTTATTTATTTATATGCTTAAAGTTACTATTTACGTGAACTCGCAAGTATAAATACATGGTGTTTACTACTGATATGAACTCGTAATTTTAAATACATCATGTCCACATAATTCTTTGTCGCACTTAATTCTGCAGTATAGCAGCTTTATAGCTTTCATGTGTCTGGTTGAAAGGGTGTTGCGAAATGCGTTAATTCACTGTTTTGAGGCAATTGATGCAGACCTCAACAGTAGCAACGCTTTAATTAACGTTATAGATGTTTTCTGTCGGCGTCGATCATCTAATCAAGTATACCCTTTTGCTATATCTATTGCAAAAATGATTTTAAGGATAGGCTACCAAAGCGATTACTGAAGCTTTTAACCTTTCCCAATTTAAGATGCTGGTTTTCTTTAAGAACAATTGGATCTGCTCATGTAATCGTTGCTTAACTATCGATAATGACCTTGAAAACTAGTCACAACATCGATAAAGCTATCAATATTATTAGCTTTCATTATTTTCGATAAAATTTATCGAAAAACGTAAATTATAATATTGACTTCCTTTGTCCACGGCTACCTTCACGGATACTTAAATTCGCAGGTTATTCCAGATTTCCGATCCGTGGCATCGAGAATAATGGTCACAGTACCTACTACCGATATTCCTATCAATATTGTTACCAGTTTTCGAGATTGCAGGTTATGCGGGATTTCCACTCTTTAAAAAACACCTCGGGGGCCTACTTCTGTCCTTCTAAAAAAAAACAGGATACCGAACGCAACTGCTCTTTTCTAGCACGACGCCCCAATTGGCCACACCTCAGAGGATCTCCGGCTCATCGGGTACAGGTCAGTGCCTTTGCCGGTGTGAGTCCCCTCACACGGACGTCTGTTTCGGAATCATTACTTCGGAACAACTCAATCTCCCTCTTATCATTCCCGATCCCAGAAGAATCCTTTTAGTCGCCTCTTTCGACAGATAGGTGTTACCGTAGCACTATTCCGGTCTCAAGCTATAGGGACATTCGTATTACCTACCAAGGCCACTTTTGCTAAAATGTTATATCGCCTATGTTTCTTTAATCTCCAACATGGTAATGTATTTCTCTATTAGGTGACATCCTCACTTTATCGTGACAGGTAACAATGGAGAGCTATGCGTGACTGTTCAGTAAATTCAATTCACATTTTCCTCGAGCGTTACGTCAATATAAATTTCTATGGCGACGTGGCCTCCCAGTGGGAGGGTCGACGCGAATAAAGGTTTATTATAATTCATTTATAGTGTTATGTGTCATGTACATTGACAATGAAGGAGCGGTCTGATTGCTATGCGAGCCGTGGCTCGTCCGCCGGCCTTTGTAGGGTGCATTTTGTTTGATAAAGTATTTGTGTCTATTTGTTGTGGACTAAACTTCACATTAAAATGTAGGTTACCTGTGTTCGTAAGAGATTATTTTTTTTAGTCAACAAATCATCATCAGAAACACATGTTGACGAATTGTTGATTATCCCACGAAAGGTGATGGATGGAACGACTGGGGACAATAGCTTAAACGATCATCTATCCGCCAAAAGTTGACAAGTTATGTCGAGGGTGATTATAAAAAAAATCTTTTTGTTCTTTAATGACAATTACGTATTTACGTTCTGCCAACGACTAGACAGGGGGGTGGGAAGGATGGCATAAAAATACTAATAAAGTAAAAAATGTTAACTTATCTGTGTTGATGTGTGCAACATCATATGTGCTTATGTGCATTCAACACTTTGGCTTTGGCCAGGCTGTATTATCTATGCGAGCCGCGTGTCATTCGCAGTCTTTTGTTTGCCCACGCATTGTCCTGCAGTCCTTCCCGCTATTCCACTTTTACTGAATGCCTTTCGCATTCTGCGAAATGTTCATATTGTATACCAGTTTAGCGGGGAATTTGTAGGTATATATCTAAAGTTCTATTTCATGAAACTTTTACTCTCGGACATACATATTTTTGTTGAAAAGTATTCCGATTATTTATATAAAATAATATCGCCTTCTAAATATCTATAAAATAAATGTTAAAGAAGTACTCAAACATGCTCTAAAATCTTATGGATAACCTCAAAACATTTGAAAATTTGATATTATCTTTACACATTTCGTTTTTATAGGAAATTTTTCCTCTTCATATAATTAAAAAGTTACAAGGAAGGGGGGTATACTTATAAAAGCCGGACTTTGGAAGCAAATATAATATCTTAACAACTGTAGCCATAATTAAAACCATTCATTATCATTTCAATACAGAACCCTAAAGTGTAACTAAGAACTCGCATGAACACAAACCCTACAAGCCTGAAACTGTTAAACTTGAGAAAGATAAGACTGCTTACTCCGATTACCTTTCAAAAGCTTTGTTTGACGGAAATAGCCCATAGAACTATTTCAGAGTAGTTGTTTGGCTTCTCGACTGTAAATAGAGAACCTGGAAATCCCTAAAGAGTGTTTGGCTAGCTGTACAGTTTTGTGAGCGACTTTTTAAAGGCAGACAAACACTTTTATAATGTAACTTTTGTAACAGGAACAATTTTATGGACAAAATACCGCTGGCTTTCTGTAGTTGGTACTCATACTTACACATACATCCTTTGTGCTCACACTTGTTTATGTAATCTATGATGAAGTCATAGGTAATTTAGTTTTACAAGTATCTGTTTACACTCTATTTGGAAATATTACCTATTCAGGTTGATTATTTTAGTCAATTCTAACTCCATTAGTAATGCCACCTAAAGACGATAGTCGAAATGAAATGAAATGTTAACTTACTCGCCACAAAAATAGCAGGAAGGCTAAGTAATCCTAGACCTCAACTAACTCACCAATTTCTTACTATTATGTTGTTTATATCATGTAAACTGCGTGGTAATTCAATATTTCCTTAGCATAAAAAACGTAAGGAAGGTTTTGGACGAGATAAGAATTAGCAAGGTACAGCTACATTACGAACAGTGAATTAAAAATAAAGCAGTACATATTCGGTTAGAAGTGTGTGGTTGTCGGCAACAGTTACAAGCGAGGTGACCATTACAGTCCGTCCTAAGGAGCAACGTATCTATATACGAATGAAGTCATAACCTTAGTCCTGTTTGAGGTCATACATGGACGTCCATGGGCTGCAGAGACCACTAAACATCAGTTGGGCAACTCGCTAACAATTGTACTTGCAAAAATCTAATAAAAATGTCAGTGTTCATGCTTACATTACAATAGCTCATTGCTTTAATACTTCTTGTTATAGTATAGATCTATGTATAACAGGTAAGTATCCTTTGAAAACATTAGTGGATTTAAATTCTAAATCCCTATCTATCGCAGTTGTTCTCCAGGTCATTAAGGCGTACCCAGACTGCTGCACGTCAATAGATATGCTATTAATGTCAACGAAGAGTTAATCCAACTTCTGTTGAAACCTTTTTCATGGAAAATGTATTAATAACAACTGTACTTACAATTTTGGATATATCGAACATAACGTGTTTGTTAATTAGCTAAACTTTTATTTTATAACGTAATGCTATGTCAGTTTAAGATCTATGTTTCTTGTTAAGACATTTAGCAGTTATATAAGAAAATAAAATATAGTAATAAAAAAAAATCGGTGAGGGTGCTTTCGTTAATATATTATGCCAGGCAGTAATAGTCTAGAGGTTAAGATTCCAGCCTCTCACCTGCAATACTAGCCTCGAACATCAGAATCTGGATTTTTCAATTTATCTGCTTTATTGGAAATAAATATTGTTGCTGTAACGGTGAAGGAATACTTCATGAAAACCTACATAACTGTTAAGTCTCCATAAGACTCGTTCAGGCCTGTGAAGATTACCAATCCGTACATGACTAGCGTGGTGGACTATGGCGTAATCCTTATCATTTTAAGAGATCCTAGCTCAGATATAAGGCAATAACGGCTTGAGTACAGGAATAGTTTTGTTATTGGTAAATTAAGATACTGCTACATCAAATATATCAAAAATATCAAATATACTTCCGTAACCAAATAATATTTAAATATAAGTAATTGAAATAACGGCTTTATTTTGTACAATTTTCAGAGTTAACTTGATTTTAACATCATTAAATAGATTCAATTAAGGCTTCAATTAACTCTGAAATTCAACGCTGAATGAGGAAAAACATATAATGCAATGTTGAGAAACCTTATGAATCTCGGGGTTGACGCAAATGAAGTAATGGACTAATGCTGAACGGATTGAAATCCATTTCCGTACAGCTCGAGATCCATTTTAGTAACAACATTTTCATTCATGTACATATATTGTATCATCATTTCATTTTACAGCGGTTTAATTTAGTTAAGATATATTTCTGTTTTAAGTAAAACGTTATTTTTTGCAGGATCTCTATTATGTATCAGTTTATCCAATCCTACATCACTCTGTGTAATCCCATTAAAGTTTTAGTTATTATTTCTTCAAAGCCATGGTTAAATAAGTGGGATTGTTTCTGTAGACAGTCAACAATGTCAAAAAGGATTTCTAAATTTAGAAAAAGGTAATTATTTTGAAATCATACACACGTTCCAATTTTATCCCGACACTTTCATAGCATTCAATATATTGTTCATAAATCGATAAAGTACTAGAAATTATTGACCAATCAATTAACTGAAGTAATTATGTGATTCACATACTTTGTTGTTTTCGCTTGAGGCTCATTATAAACCTCTGTCATTAAAATAAATACGACCGATTTATGTGAATCACATAATTAGGTAATTTTACTCCACTGTCAATCGTCAATTTTTAAAGGTTACAAAGGTTTTAAAGGCTACATTTTTCACACAAAAAAATCAATATCATATTTTACAAAATTTTTGAATTCATGACAATATAATTATACGCGTTTGTTTTTTTTCTAATATAATTTTATTTTTTTAATTGTGAAAGAGTAAGAAACGGGCATGCAGGCCACCTGATGTTAAGTGGTCACTGCAGCCATGGACAACTACGTCCTATCTCAAATAGAACAGAAGTTCTATTTAAGGATGGACGTGGATGCGTTCCTACTCTTGAGGACTACGATGGTTGCCTCCAATAATGTGTATCCAGCAACCACGACTCCCCAACCGAAACACAATACATGAAGAACATGACGCTTTAGGGCGGTTTATAATTGTAGCGGTGGTGCCGCCCCGGCCGAGCTCTAACGGTTCTACCACCTTTAAAAACTATAACTAACATTGATTACTATAACTAACATTGTTCTTCTATAACTTGGTATACGCCTTTTATATCTTGTACAGTATATATTAACGGCAAAGGTTTAGATTTACATGCCTATAACTTTCAACATTTGTATTTTATATCTAACGTTATATTTTGTCGTATTTATTAATCTGAATTGTTATTTATAAATTCCTGTAGAGGTCCTTTTGAGTTATGCCTAGAGTTTTATTGTTTTGGGTCACTAGACATTTGTGTGTGTTTTAAAAATATTTTCATTAGTCTCCACCGAAGCGCATGTTACAAAGATGCAGAGGTCTGCATAACTATAAATAGACTTAACATACGAATGCAAGATGAAACATAACGAAACTTTTAAATAAACATTTCCAATGTTCGGTAAATTTCTTGGCGATTCAAATTCAATTCGACGAAAGTAAACATCGACGAGAATTTTCTTATTTATTGTGAACATCGCCACGGGCAAAATCGATTAAACTTTTCGCTTCTCAATGCGCGCTTCATTTGGTACCAATCAGTTATCTAAAGCGTATTGTGAGGTAAATCAATTTTATTGTATACACAAATACTTCAATCCCTACTGTTATATAAAGTGAAATGTTACCTGTTTCTTTATTTTTTCGTGTTTATTTAATACGTGGTAAATAAATACCTCAATTTTTTTACATAGATGCCTCTACTTCTGGTCTTGTTTTAGGTTATGTATAATCAGGGTATATTTTTGGAACTGTGCAATGACCAAAAATAATAGTCCTTTTAATCAATAATTTTCAAATAGTGTATTACTGTACTGTTTATAGTAGGCGTTTAGAGTTACATTTCACGGACAAAACCGCATGTTAAAGCTAATGAAATACATATACTTGTTACTCGATTTTTTTGCTTATTCTATACTTGCGGATCTACTGTTGGTTATTTTAAAAAATAATTGAATTATTATTTTAAAAAATGTCATTTTCTAAGGACTTTATTAATTTTTTGTATATTACAAAAATTAAAGAAGCTATTATTTACTCTTACAAGTTATTGTAATCATATTGCTTGCATGGAAACTATGCGTTGAAACCCCTTAAATATCCCACGATTGTGCACTGATCTATACAAATTGAGAGGCTTAAAAGCACATTCAATCCACGCTGCTCCATTGCATATTAGTTGTGATACGGGTTAGTGGTTAACCTGTTCATCGGATGCTCTATCGATAACAAAACATGCTGACCTTAACCTTGACTTGACCGTGACCTTGACTGCTAAACGGGTGGTTGTGAATTGGATTTCTACTCACGACAAATATTTGTGTGATGAGTTCGTACTAGAACACTGAACAAATACTTGTGTATTTGTTCAATGTTCTGGTTGTGACATTATTTATTTATGTTATGTGTATGTTTATCACTTGCCTCGCCACCTAGTTGGCTCTGCCTAGTTTGGAAAAAATGCATGTTGTCTAAAGTTAACACGATTATTATTATTATTATGACTATAACAACGGGAATCGACTCTTCACGTGTTCTATAAAGCATGTAACCACGAAACCATAGAAAATACAGTATATAGTAGTTACACGAAACGGACAAAAACGCATCATTTGTGACGTTTGTCAAAACAATCTAATCGGCGCGTTGATTTCGTCACATACAGATTACATCACATACGTCGAGTCGAGCGCATAGTAAAAATGTAGATGTAGGCCGGCGCGGCGGGAGCCACCCACCCCGGGGGGGAAGGACGCCGCCCGCCAGTACTCAGTCCGCGCTCCGTTGTCACCGACGAACATCCGATCCACGCCATTGAGTCGGGTCAGCGCGCCAACGTTCGTTCGTATTTCGTTCAAGTTTGAAATGACTCCGTTTAGAACATAAACTTTATAAAAACAATAACACAAACTAAGAACAACAGTGACATGAAAATACGTTTCGAAGTGCCAAACAAGTTGGAAATAATTTTCGGAAGAGGTAGTTAGTTAAGTTTAGAATTATTAAGTATTTTGAAAATTAAACATCTTGTTCAAAGTAGTCAAAGTGTGAAATAAGTGATAGGTAAACTAAAAATCGCGGGTGTTAAAAAGTAAAATTGTGTGAAGTTAAAAAGTATCCAAACGTAACGCTTGCTCGTGATCTTTTAAATTGCATAATTTACTGGCACACATCATGGGTAAAGTGTTTGAGATAATTTGTCATCAATTTGGAGATAATTAGAACACTTTCACGATAGAAGCATGCAATTTTAGACTGGCATTTTCATAAAGATATGAATACATTCAATAGATAGGAATGCTGTCCACATTCATATAAAGATAGAATTATTTGATAGTGTGAAGAATTTATTTTCACTTAATTAAATTCACTGTTAGTTCTTTAAACAATGGGCTTAATGTAGGTTGCTTTTACTAAAACAATATCACATAGGAGTAAAGTATTTTAATTTGTTGTTGACAGTAGCCGAACGCGTGAGTTTCATATTGTACAAAATATAGAACATCCTCATTCTATATTAGTGAGTAAACAAATTGAATAGTTATGTAACATATGTTATTAAAGATGTAACACGTTTTGTGACGTACGTATTATTAGAAGCGTTGCGGGAGATTATACGTAGTTTAGTTACAAAAATAATTACTTAAGAAACTGTACAAAATTTACCAAATTACTTTGACTGCGGTACTGTTCTCACCATTGTTTAAATTTACGTTATATGAACGTTACAAAAAAGTAATTAATCATTGAAACATACGCAAGTCTGTTTCTCAACACAAACTATTGTCGAATAACCTGCTATATTCCATTTTTTATTTATTTTAAAAGTAAACGTAGTAAAAGAGCAAGACACCTGATGTTTATTAAACACATTCAACCTCAAATGGAGGTCATACGTAGATACACTTTTACTCCAGAGGATTCCGATTATTCCCTTCTTGTAAATGAAGCCAGAATTTCCACCTCTTCAATCGAAACAAGAATTGCTTCATAGCGAAGTACCTCCCCATTCGAAACATAAATCCATCATCATAATAGCTGACGGATTCTTCTTAATTCTTATTCTAAAATATATTATTTGCAATGTTTACTTACAATAATTTTCTTTCGATCAGATTGATAGAGCTCGTCTCGGCTTCAATAATATTTGTACCAAGTTTTATTCAATAGCAAGCAATAGCCTAGTAGTAAGAAACTCGACCTGCGCTGCAGATTAGGGTTTCGAAATTCAGGCACACTCCAATGATTTTTCAAAGTTACGTGCTTAATGGAAATTAATTGATTACTGTTCTCTAACAAGGAAGGGAAACTCGATGAAAAGGGAAACTCTCTGTGTTTTGTTTTTGAATGAAGGCTGTGCAATTTGAATGCCTCGTTGCTATCTTGTTTCTACAGTTGGAACACGAGACATTCATACTTAATCCTTAGATAGCTATTCCTCTGACTCACCTCGGTTAGGATTTAACAGACGTTCTTGCAGTTGATTACAGATGTCGAATGTACGAATGTCTTTACCCCGATTATAACTATGTAACTGACTTTTATATCAAATTATTTATAACACACTATTGACCCGGCCCAGCTTCGCTCTGGTAATAGAGCTTATATTGACTTACAATATTTTTCTTTCATACATGCATCCAGTCATTACCTATTTGCAAAACCTAATATTGAGTATTAGAAACATCAACAACTAACTATTAGAAACATCTATTTCGAAATATGACAAAAAAAATATTATGCACTAGCTTCCACTTTTCTTAAAAATCACAACCTGTTGTTGGTGACTTTGACAAAATGCGTCCAGTACTTTTTGAGTTTTATCAACGAACAGGCAGAGAGACAAACGCAATGGGGGACTTTGTTTTATAATATTTATAGAATAGAACCAAATTGTTAAAGGCACAACAATACTATTGAATATAATATCGTTTGACATACGCAGCCATGTTTGTTTTCAGCTGGAAATGATAAGGTTATTTGCTCACAATACGTGTGAAATGAGCATTGACGTACTCTCAGAGACATATATGTATATGTATACCAAAGTTATATTCCTTTTATGGTATATAAATTCTGAATCAAGTTGGAATATGGTATAAATTCGGCGAAAATAGCTTTCACCTGAGGCTTTGCAGATTTATTTGCATCAATATAAAAATTTCCGCTAAATTACCCAAATGTCTGAAGTGAGATCCAAAAATGTAAAGTGGTTTCCCAAAACCGGTATTTTACACTTCACTTTCATCTAATTTATTACAAGTTTATGCGCTTGGTTCCGCCCTTTGATACTTTCGTGCCTTGAACCATTTTTACAAAGAATCCCAGATTGTTTCAACGACCCATGACGCAGCCATCGTCATACTTGACAGACACGCATCTTTTTTATGTGAGAAGAGCAGCAAACGAGCACGCAAACCACCTGAGTTTAAGTAGACCCAACCCATAGACATCCACTTGCAACTACAAACACGACCGAAATCCTATCTAAGCTCGAACGCAGATGCATTCCTGCTTTCAGAAGTAGGTCCTCAGGGACTAAGATGTTCGCCTCGCTTCAAAGTGTAGCCGGCAACCGCAATACGAGTAATGCTTTACGGCGGATTATGAGGGTGGCAGTGGTACCTCCCCGGTCGAACTATAGTTCTCCCGTCTTCACCCACCTTCAAAGAGCATCTTAATGAAATTTACGTTTTGTTATATTCTAGGTTTTGGTGTTAGTGTTCTTGCATGTGTGTTTTGTGTGTATCCATTTCTGCTTTTTTATATCAATGTTGCGTTGCTATGTTGTGATTTGAACGAGGTTGTAAGGCACTTTTATGAGGCGTTGTCTCCGGGAGTAGCTACTTCAATACATATATGTATATATTGAATAGAATTCGGGAGAAGTAAATAAAACGACTCTTTGGTGTTCGTGCGAAATTCATATCTACTTTATTATAATATTTTCAAAAAGAATACATAATTTAAAGATAAAAAAGTAAGGATAAATAAAATATGTAAGAAAAGGTTCTTATTTGCAGTAGTAAAGGCATATTCTACTTTGAATTGTAACGTCTAGTTAAACTATGCTATGAATAATGTTGTTCGGTTCATCTAAGGCTAGTTTGGCTCGAAGCGTGTCCTATCTTATTCAACAGCCTGTGTCGATGACAAAGCCTAGCTTGTTATCTCTCTATTGTGAGTGGAACTGTCATAGATATCTTAGCCAGTTCTGTATTGCATTGATAACTTGAACACTATGCATATCTGAATTCCATAAATAGAATTATAGTTGCTAAAACGTTCGCTTTTTATTATGTAAAGTAAATATTGTATATACGAATTCTCCATCAAACATGTTTTGTAGAAATTGTTATCGATTCAACTCGACTATTCACAAACATATGACGATGGACCCTTCTCCGCTTATTTACATAGGTCAATCCTGTATAAACTCTACATCGCAGCGAGTCTGCTTTTGACGATTACACATATTTGTAATATTCAAATTTTAATAAATCACACATGCATTGTCTTGAAGATTAACATTGCTATATTATCAAGTCCCAACAAAACAGATTGTTTATAACGGGTACTCTCGATTAACGCTTTTTAATTGCCGATAATTTGAACCAGTTGCATGGCTCGTGGTCACGGCGAAATGACAGCGGCGTATTTTGTCAATCGTGAGTATCCGTTATATAACATAATGTATAAATTTCGCGATGATGTTAGTTTAAAATCGTATAAATCAGAATGTATTGCTGTGCCTAACCAGAAACCTTGAATAATCTTGATGTTAAAAGATGTCTTTATTCCTCGATCGAATCTTTAAACACTACTGGACATTTGTCTGCTCAATTTGGAGGTTATCCATGCCGTTTTTCCCCATATTCTTAAAATTTGATATCATAAGTACTGTTAATACTAGATTTCAATTGAAGGCTGATAACAAAGGTGATATTGCATGGAAGTACAAATATGCGCCAAGCACTTATCAATTTTTTACTGGAATGTTTCATGTTTTCATATGAAATGATTCTACGTCATATTACTGAACCCCTTATTTCGGTCATTCTTATGCATTTAATAAGAAGTATGAAATGAGTTTCGTTTTTTTAAATTAGCCTAGCGAAAAGGCGGATAACTTACCTGATACAAAACAAAAAGCAAAACAGTCACCATCCAAAGCAGTCACAATCAACATTTGCAACACCAGAGGAGCCGCCAATGCAGCGCCCATGAGCGACCGTGGTACGTCCCTGGTCGACCTATAGTTCTCCCACATTTACAGACTAAACAGAGAACGAACTTTGCACCCTTATTATTTTCCAATGTACCGATATTTATTTCACAATGCCTCATGTAAGTTGAAGTAAAGTTAAGAAAGATTGTTCCAACCGTAATCTAGATCGATGCATATAATTTTATGAATACTTATGTTTTGGGTGTTTTTGTTCATTTTGAGTTACAAGACACAAGGCCAGTTGAACAATGGATGCTCGGGAATCGTCGCTGCTGTTTTCAAGGTTACATTATATATGTCACATACTGTTTCATGAACAAATTACTGCAAATTCGGTCTCATAATAACTAGGTTTTGGCCGCAGCTTTGCTTATGTAGAAGCACTACATGTGTACAAACTTCAATCTCTTAATTACCCGCTTTAGGAATGGAAATTCATAAATTCTTAGTGCTTATTTATGCTCATAAAAATCTGTCTGTTAAATTTCTGGATTCTAAATTCTGTTTTTTTATTGTGGGTTGATCTCTGGCTTATGCAGTATTGGCTCATTCACACGTATAGGCATACACGTACAAACATTCGCCCGTTTCTAAGACCAAAATAAAATTAAGTGTGTCTGAAATCTGTCCCACGTATTTCTAGCCTGAAATAGTTCTTGCATTTCATTGGAAAGCGTTGACGGGTCAGATACATATCTTATCTTCATGCTGCTTCTGAACACACGCATGACTTGAAGACACATCGTAATCAGTTTCAGGTATGATTGTAGCTCTATTCGATAAAAGTAGTTAACTATATCCTTTAGCGACAGAAATCTTTTATCATTAGACGGACTAAATACTCGTTTGCCATTTCATAAAAAATAACTGCAACAAAATAACAATAGCAAAGCTTCTGTAGACGTTTGTTTAATAATTAAACGGCTGTTGTCAGAGAGTCCTTTCATATTTGTTGTTTCCCATCAATTTACAAGACTAACGAATTGATATAAATATACAGTGACTTAAATGATCCAAGTCTTCGATTCTAAAATCAACGGATTAGCTAAGGTTAATTATTTATTTTTAAGCAAGAAGAGCTGAGAATCGAGCATTCGAGCCACTTCAAATGATGTAGACACTACTGCCATCCTGAAGTTAAATATGTCCAGTCTATGGACATCCAACTTTATACAGAACTCCTGGATATGAAGCTTCGTTTGTTACCGTATCCGTAAGCGGCAATCACACCTCTTCATCCAAAACTTCACAGCAGAAGATTTCACAGAGGATTATAAGCGCGGCGACGATGCTTCTGCATTCGAACTATAGTTCTACTACTTCTACGAGTAGTTTTAATACAAATGTTATGTTAAAATTCACCTTTATACAGAAGTCCTTAGTTTTACGTAATACATGAATTAAACTTCATTTTATTTTGTATAGTAATTTCTCAGTTCCACTCAACACGACGAGGCCTATTGTTGTAGTTGGAGACCAAGACATGTGTATGAGCAAAAAAACGTTTTATTTGTAGTCATTTGCGAGAACAGCCCGTGGTTTTCATTCAGTGGCGAGTCATTATAGTTTCTCTCTTAGATGAAAGTGGCGCGAAGGGAAATTTTCTTTTCACAAATGACCCGTCATGAACCATCTACTGGACAATCTATAAGAAAAATCAAGACACCTGTGTATGATATGATTTTAGACTAATATTATTGCGTATTTATACATTTTACTATGTGCCCGGTACTTACAATTACGATGCCTGCCATTACACGTTGTACAAAATGATATCCATGTTTTGGATCAGGTGCGTAACGTGCAAATTGCGATTCTCCAGTGGTCGCAAAAAGTCCAAATAGAAAATATCAGTTTTGCAATAAAACACATTTGCCGAAAAACAAGACGCAAAATGTCAAATTGGTCAGCATCGATATCTTCTTGATGAATTGGATTTTCTGTGATGGACCATTGGACATTTTGTGAATACGACATTGTGCGCCATATTTTGTCTATGTCAGGATTCATTTTAGGAATATTATAATTTGTCTCAGAAATCTTTTACGAAAAAGTGTCATTTGTAATTAATGATATTAATTATGTGCAAATTAGAAAGTAATTATCACATATTATAATGGTGAAGGGAAACACCATGAGGAATTGTATGCCTAAAAGTTCTCAAGGGTGTGTGAATTTTATCAATCCGCACTTGGCCAATGTGTTAGTCGTATTGCGCGAACCCTTTTCTGTCTGAGAAGAGACACGTGTCCACATGTGGGACAGTAATGGATTGATATTGATAACGATATAGGTAAGTGGAAAGCTCGGATAACCATAGTTCGACCGGGCAGTTGCCACTGCCGCCCTCATAATCCGCCATAAAGCATTAATTGTGTTTCGGTTGGAGAGGTACGGTGGCCAGCAACACTTTGAAGCGAGGCGACCATCGTAGTTCTCAGGAGTAGCAACGTATCTACGTTCGAGCTCAGATAAGACTTCAGTCGTGTTTGTGGTTGTACGTGAATGTCTGTAGGCGGCGACTTAACATCACGTGGTTTGCATGCTTGTTTGCTACTCTTCTCACATTTTTTTTGTTTACCTTGGCGATATTTAGACTTATACAAAATATATTTATTAACTCGTGTGGAAATGTAAATCAGGAATATATATCAACTGAGCTTATTTTATAAAAGGACAACTTTTATATTTGAATTTCTTGAGCATAATATGGGGAGTCAGTAAAAAAGATCTTAGCGCAGAGATAAAAGATTCAAGGTTAAAAAATATATATCTTAAGATGAAACTCGTCACATTTTTACAAAGCTCAGCTTTTGTGCTGGCTTTTCCACATACTTTCCCAGCTTCCATTTCATTATGCTGAGTACGTAGACAGAGTAAATAATTAGACTCTTAATGTTCTTAGTTCAACAAATAAATAGACGTAAAGCTACGTTTATGAATGTCACTTTGTAGATATTGGATCTCTCTATGGTTCGGCTGTGACCGCATCATGTCCACCTATTTCTGCCATATGAGAGGGGTGTAGCTTCTGTGTTTTGTCTTGAAGGTAGTGTTAGTTAATGGGTACTAGTATGACCATTCCAATATTATTCCACAGCAGCAACATCGCCTCTGTGGTCGACGACAAGTAACATTAAAGTGGTATTACGATTGAGTCGTTCATTCTTGATCAATCTTACTGCTGAGCGTTGTATTATTCCTACCTTATTTTTTATGGACAATTTTACGTAATTTCTGATAAAATTACATTATAAAGTGCTTAAAAAGGCGCAAGTATTTTGATTTCTTGAGGCTACAATATTAATATTTATTAGCTGTCTGTGCCGTTATTTCCTCTATGTTTTACTTACCCTCATACCTACTTACGTATTTTTAAAAAGGGAATATAGGTCATCCAGCTATGTCCGGTCATGCTCTTGCCTCTTGTTAGCTTATTTGTATTATATAAAGTTACTTACCAAACTTTTTTGCGAGTTTGCATAGATACGAGAGTTCACAACTTATTCTGCTAAATTCATTTCTCATGAGGAAACTTGAGTAATTCTAGTCAGTTGTGTAGGGAAGTTATTTGTCCAAAGTTTACGATATTTTTAGTAATCTTCTTTTATATATCTTTCTTTACCATTAATTACATATAATTTTATTACTTATCTTTCCACCTCACTACCGCGAACCTTCTAGGATTTTTTGCAGCATTTTTGCTGCTGTGGTCTGCTTTAAAAGTTAAAGTAAAGAGGTTTGCGGTTTGACCAGGATTGCGGTCGTAGACTCACTTGCAAACAAGCCGATCATATTAGTTCCCAGGAGACACAACACACAAATGAACGAGTTCGAGTGGCCTCTTGTTCTATATGTAAATGATAAATTAGTAGTTAGTTTGCAGTTACCTCTTACCATCAATGCGGCACTCACCAAGACTGCGGGCTTCATGAACATTCTATTTCCATCATATACTTATTAAACTTATTTCCAATTCATAAGAATCTAACATGAAATAAAACGTGATTATTTGCCAATTAAATTAGTCCATTAGATACCTCTTTCGGGCATCTTACTTAGGGTTAATTGTTAATGGGTTTCAGAAACTTAATCCATTAAAATGAAGATTATATATCCAATTTCTACTTAATGTGAAGAAATATGACGCATTTTGCTTTTGTTAAACATTTCGCTTTCCGTATAAATAGAGTCGGCTAATCGGGATGTGTTATTAAAAGTTAACTCTTGTTACGGTCTGGTTACCGGCATTCCATAGATCGCCCCCATTTTGCCTTCCGATGTTTAGCTTATCTGTTTCTTGTCTTGATGAAAAGTCCGCAACGTATCAATCTCAGTTTGTTGTTATATAGTAAAGTCTTAATGGATATCGAACTTTATGAAGAGGAGATCTCCCTCGTGTCCATTGGGCCACTCCTATGGATATTTTTTCGGTGCAAAAGATTCGCGAACTGTGGTACAATGATGATGATGGAACGAAGAAACGGGCGTGGTTAAAACCCATGAAATTTGGCACTAAAACTGTGTGGGAAAGAAATTTAAGCGAGGGATATATAAGGCATATAAAGCAAGATTTTAACACCGGAAATAACTTTAGACAGATTTTTCGGGGAAAGGTTATAATGAGAATCTGATCGACGTATATATATATTTAATATTTGTTTATTTCAATTACTGTATGTAAACTTCTTAAGCGATTACATACTTATTTTATTCATTTATGGCCAAATTTGCAATAAAATTAACGTTTTGTAGCGACTTTCCGCAATTACCGAAACATTAAAACTCCTATGAGTTTATCACTGACAACGACAAGGCAAATTTATTAATAAATACAATAATAATAAAGAAATGATCTAATCAGTTTTTTGAAGAGATACATATTAAATAGCAGGATAAATGCTTCACAGTTCATTAGAAAAAATATATTACTTATGCTCCCTTAATCCGAAAATATAATTGTGCGATTTATTTAAAAGTATCGATAGATTAGTTCATATACTATTATAATTGGCTCGAACAGACAATATGAATTATATCTAAGTGAATTCATAGACAGACAGTTCCGTTTGAATACTAGAATCAATTAACCAACTTCTATCGTTTATTCATTTATTTGTTTTGTCTTCAGAGCTATGTTTAGTCTGCGTTTGTAGACTAGACACAGAACAGCTAAATAAGCAATTATTGTTTCTTGTTATAGTTTGTTTACGGGCATTCCGCAGACTGATCTATTTTGCTTCCGATGTTTCGATTATTTGCCTCTCCTCTTGAGAAGTCCGCGAAATAACGATATTGAGTTGTTGTTGTTATATGGAGTCATGATAAATATCGTGTTTATGTCTCTTCGTCTTAGTTAGTTAGTTAGAGTTCTTAGTTATGTTTTCACTCGCTGTGTATTTACTGTGCCTGTAATAAACTTAGTGTTTGATTCTTAAATTCAAAAGAGTAAATCTTTATTACAGAGTTCGGAATACAGAAATTGTTTCTCAGAGTCTTTTTAATTATAAAGTCTTCTAAATATTTGTCTTATTTGCCGATTTTCTTCCAGATCCACGAGGTAATAATCTGAACAGGTTTTAAGTTTTAAATTTGTATACTGGTGACAAAATCAATGTCTGTATGCATATAAAGTCAAAGTATCGGATTGTTTGTCAAGACTATGTAAAGATAGCATGTTTTACGAACACAAGGGGAAGACTTGTCGGTGCAATTGGATAGAATTGACATGTCAATAAAGTAAACGACGTCGTAAAATGGAATGTTCCTTTCGTGTAAGCAGAAGTTGCAGTGAAATTCATCGAATCGACGTATTCATGTTGGTTATAGATAGATTTGTATACAAATATGTACAGATAGATAACGCTATTAAAGGATTACTTGCCTAACTTTGATGATACTGATAATTGAGCTTGTGATTCCTATGTTATTTATGGATTAAATAAAAATACTGAAGTTGAAATAATTATTTTTTATTAATGAGGATATTGTGAGTCGTAGGTATACCTATATTCATTGCAAACATGTAAATAAGGAGTTATTAAGATCTGCCTATATAGGCGTCCAGAATACAAATTGTACCGCTCTTAAGGAAAGTCCGATTACATTTTTTTTATTTAATCTATAAAATAATATAAATTTAATAAATAATTCAATATATTAATATGTAATGACTGACATACTTGGGTATATATTGACAGCCAAAATATTTTATTTACTAAGACAAAATATAATTGTGGTTGATAACATTCAGAAGCAAACGCGGATGTTGACACTTCATAACGAGATAACAGTGAGAGCGTCTCTGGAGATCTAGTTTGAGACAAACACTTGAATATCAGTTTCAAGTCCGGTGCACAAGTTTGGCCTTCGTCCGTATTGTTCAGCATCTACTTGATTCTTGTCGTCTTCGTTGTCTAGTGCCTTTTAGCTGCTAACATTATGTTACTTGATTTACACTTTGTTAATGAAACTATAAAGTATACACTATAACATGTTTTACTTACATATCATAAAATTTAAAACATGTTTGCTGTAGAAAATTCTAAGTTATCTCCTGAAATAAGAAATTTTTAAAATGAAATTGATAGGTAAGAGTTGACAGTTGATTTAAGTTATCAGAACATCTTATTCTTGGGAGTCTGACTTGTTCTGATTATTATTTATGGTTTTTAATAATATAGAAGTAGTAAAAGAGGTTGAGGTTCATTTGATAGTAAGAGATAACTATCGTCCATGGACATATGTATAATCATTTCAAAATAGGATCAGGCCTGCCTAAGGTCAATCGCAGATCTATTGATATCCCTGTGGATTCAATTAAAACGAATTGTCTCTTACCATCAATCTTCAATTACATTAATCATAGAAACGTATGATTAGTTGCTGTTATAAGGTAGAAATAAGCATACTTTACGCAGTTCCCACTTAATGTCAGATGCAATTTATGGCTTATGGCACGGGCTGACGGTCGCCGTTTAATTTTTTTTATAATCTATCAGAATTTTTAGATTCAGCCCTATGTGATTGTTACTCAGTTACAATAAACAGTGAACATTTGTGAAATACTGTTTATATTACTATAATTTAGATCGGATAAGTATCGTATTGAAATCTCTTAGATCAACGGTTTATCTCATCGATGGTCGGAGTAGCCGATAACATTTTTCCGTAAACCGCTCAATATTACAGAGGATCAGTTGCGGTTGGACGCGCACGGGTTCAAAGTCGCTGTCCTATTTTCGACCTTATTGCCTTACAATACGAGTATGTACGTGTTTGTGTAGAGGTGTAGGTTGTGTCAAGGTTCTAGGATGACGGGAAGCGACAATGGCAGTGTTAGTGTCAGTGTGACCGCCGTGGGCACATGCTGCCGCGTTCGCCGAAGGATGCAGTGTTTCGGATTCCACGGTAACATCGATTTATTGTAAATAAAAGTGGGCAAATCGATCGTGTGATCCAATTATAGCGTAAACGAATACGTGTCTCTGGCACGCGTCTCTGATTTTTCGATATTACGTTCGTGTTAAAAAATAATTTTCTCTTATTAACGGTGAAGGAAAACATCGTATGGGAATCTGCAGATAAATTCATAATAGTTCAAATAATTCTCAATGGTTTCTGAATTGTACCAATTTTCATTTAGCCAGCGTAGTGAACTATGGCCTAATCCTAATTTGGAATGGAGTCCCTCGTCCACGAATATTCTCAGCTCTGGGTTGAAAATATAGACGAATCATCGTTCACCAGTCGATGCGTATTCGTTATATTTACTTACTATAAAATGTGTTCTTATTCATATATAACTCGAGTCTGTGTCACAGTGTTATCAGATACCGGTATAGTTATTTTGTTTTGTTACGTAGCAAGGTCGTAATAAAGGCTAACACACAGAAGTTGTAAACAAAAAAACAACAATGTTTCATCCGTCAATATTTTTGTAGTCTATATTTTTATTAAAACTCTATTTTTATTTATAAAGGTGATAGAGCTGTTACAGCTCGCCCGGGGCGGCACTGCCACCCTCATAACCTGCCGTAAAGCTGCATGTTCTTCATGTATTGTATTTCCATTCGGAAGGTGTGGTTGCCGGATCCACATTATAGGAGACGACCATCTTAGTCCTGAAGAGTAGGAACGCATCCGCGTCCATCCTTAAATAGAACTTGTGTTCTATTTGAGATTGAACGTGGTTGTCTATGGGCTGCAGT
>DWON01000012.1:0-61531 GCA_018251015.1 Phocides pigmalion okeechobee
CCCCCCCCCCCCCCTTTTATACCCCGCCGTAAAGCAACATGTTCTTCATGGATTGTGTTTCCGTTGGGGAGGTGTGGTTGCCGGATACACATTATTGAAATCGACCATCTTAGTCCTCAACAATAGGAACGCGTTTGCGTCCATCCTTAAATAGAACTTCCGTTTTATATGAGATTGGACGTGGTTGTCCATGGGCTGCAGTGACCGCTTAACATCAGGTGGCCTGCATGCCCGTTTCTGACTCTTTCATAATAAAAAAAGTACGGTATAAAGTAGGGTAGCAATATTGTCACGAATCTAGGGTAAAAAGTACGTGCTCTGAACTGTATGTTAAATTGGTTGAAGAATTACAGAAAGTATTTATTTACGTAACATAATTGCATTAATATATTATTTAAGTGCTTACTTTATTATTTATTTACATTAAAAATATATTAATTATAAAAATATATATAATAAAATCCTGATATAACCAAACTTATTTTCTTAAATGTCTTTAGGATATGCATAAATACCGAACAAGCGAGATTTTTTTACACATATTGATAAATGCATCACTTAAAAATAGGAATTTATATTTGTAAATCGAATAAAGATGTATAAATATTTGTATGATGTACTATGGGGTTGATATTTATCTCAAGTTATCAAATCCTTAAAAAAAGAAAAGAAAAAGTTATTAATGAATGAATGAGTAAACAGAAAAAACATTGTTTATGGCAAATGAAACAGACTGAAAACCAACTAAGCTTCTAATTTATATTTTCATTTAATTATAAATTCTTTTTAAAATACCAAATTCGATATTAGACCCGGCGTTGAGTTAAATAAAAACAATTTTTTTTCAATCTATCATTCATCGTAAAAAATCATAATCATTATCAACAAAACAATATGAGATGGGGCTAAAGATAGCCTCTATCTTTAAAACGATTGCTTTTTGGAGTAAAAGCAATTATAATTATCAATTACTATAAGTGTGTATAGCAAGGTAACCTAAACGCGATCGTAAATACATTCGCCAATGAGAAAGTCCAAACCGGCCGACTTACACAACACTGGACAACTTATTTTGAAACCGAGAGCCTAATATCGACTGTCAGTCCGCTGATAAGACGTTTTTATAGGTTTTTTGACGTATGTAATTAATACAGATTGAAGTGTCTGGTAGTCACGAGTTAATGATTTGCAAATGAAACAATGCTTCGTGCACGGATAAAATAAGAAAGAATTTAAGAATCTTTGAAGGAGTATGAAAAATTTTGAAAATGTGATCATGGCCAACCTGAGGCTTCTGCTGTGTGTGTTGGAGAGTTGCGGTTGCCAGTTATGCTTACGAACAAGGCGACAATTTTAGTCCCCGAGAGTAGGAACGCATGGACCACCTCGGAATAGATTTCAGTTCTGTTTTGGGTTATATATGGATGTCCATGATCCAGAGAAAACTTAATATCAGGTAGCTGGCATGCTTATTTTTTTATATTTGAGAAGAGTAGCAAACGAGTATGAAAATCACCTGATGTTAAACAGTCGCAGCCCAAAGATATCCACGTACAAGCACAAACACGACCGAAATCCTCAGCTCGAACGTGGATATGTTGGTACACATGAGGCCTAAGATGGTAGCCTCGCTTCAACGTTTAGCCGGCAACCACATCTCTTCAACAGGAAGACAAGTAATGCTTTACGGCGAATTATCAGGGCAGCGGTGGTACCTCCCCGGTTGAACTATACTTCTCCCACCTTTAAAACCATTAAAACTGCCAAAAGACTGAATTTGAAAAAACTTGGAAGAGCTATAAAGAGTTTTGATTAGCGATAGAATAGAATAGTTTGGTCGGGGAGGTACTATCCCTGCTCTCATAATCCACCCTGAAACCTCTGCTGTGTGTTAGAGAGGTGCGGTTGTCGGTTACATTTACACACAAATCGACCAGTTTAGACCTCGAGAGTAGCCTTCCACTTGTGACCTTAGAATAGACATCAGTTCTCTTTGGAGTAATATGTTGCATGACCCAGAGACTACTTAATATTAGGTAGCCTGCATGCTTGCGCTTCTCTTCTACATAAAAATATACATATCCACATATTATCGTGCTTTAAAAATACAGAGTTTTGTAGCTGGTGTTATTTGCAACCGATCCAGAAAGTGAAGCAACGTTAGGCGTGGTCATAAATATGATGGGTGACCACTAGTGGCTACATCGTACACATCGTACACAACGTATATACATAGTGATCTTATTATTGGATAACAGTCGTTAAACCATGTCGGCTTTAGTAGTATTATTATGGGTATTTTTTAATAATATTATTCTATGTTCTTCGTCATTTCAAAGAATTGTTTTTTCTATAAACGCTGGCAAGGTTTCGGTTTGTTCAAATTACATGATGTAATGTTGACTCGTTAGGCATTTGGTTAAATAAATAATTACCTATTTGTATTAATAGACCGTGAGACAGCCACAGATTTGTATGACTAATTCCGATTATAGACTACTAGCGATCCGGCCCAACTTCGCTCGGGTAATAGAGGTCATTTTCCAATCAATTTACTTACATTATTTTTCTTTCATACATGCATCCAGTTATTACCTAGTTGCAAAAACTAACATCTATTTCGAACGACTGAATTACTATATAGAATTTAACTATTTCATTTCTCGTCCCATTTTCAAAAAACTTAACTTATTATGCGCCAAAGCCTTCATCAGGAATCACCCTACATGTTGTTGAAAACTGTGAGAAAATCTGTAATTACAAATAAAACTTAAATCAATGGTGCAAGTGGAGCTGGACTCATTTCAGACTATATGAGTTTATCATTTAAATAGTCCGTAGGCAGTACAGTGAAGTCCTCGAGAGAAGAAGATAGAAGAAGAGTGTAATCCTCGTGAATGTCAGCTGAAACTAGCTGAAATTACTGAATGTTAATATACTGGTTAATATTAAAGGTGGGAGAACTATAGCTCGACCGGGGAGGTACCATCGCCGCCCTCATAATGCGCTTGTGTTTCGGTTGGAGAGGTACAGTTGTCGGCTACACTTTGAAGCGAGATCCTCTTAGTTCTTAGAAGTAGCGTATCTACGTTCGAGCTCAGATAGGATTTCGGTCGTGTTTGTGGTTGAACGATGTCTATGGGCTGCGTCTGCTAACATCAGGTGGTTTTGCATGTTCATTTGCTACTCTCCTCACATAAAAATACTGAATGTCTCTTTGTTCAGCTGTTTGAACTGTTTCAATAGCAATCAAACGCAAATCTTGGAGTGTCCGAAGTGCTTTATGTCGACATGTTATGTGTCGTCAGTTCGGTTGTGCAAATAATTGCGTGTCTGTTATTGTGGTTAATCGTGAGAATATATCGCAATATGCTATATCCGTTTGTATGGACGATTCTGAAGATGGCTCTGATATTTACATACATTTGAGACTTTATAGTTTTGCAAGGTACAACAAATATTTCAAACTAAACCGGGTAAATAAACCACCGCAGATCTCGTGTTTCGGTTGGAGATGTTCGGTTGTCGGCTACACTTACAAACGAGGCGACCATCTCAGTTCTAAGTAGTATTAATGCATCTACGCACGACGTCCGATAGAACTTTAGTCTTGTTGAGGTTGGACGTAGATATGGGTTGCAGAGGCTATTTATCAGAACCTGCACTCTTACTAAATTTTAACACAAAACCTATAATTAAATCTGAAAGTATGTAGATACCTTCGTTATAGAGTAAATGAGCACTAAAAATGAATTGTAGTTATTCAAACCCTTAGGGGCTAAATTGAGGGTTGAAAGATCGTATAAAAATGTCAATGATTTTTTAAATTCCATTTTAGATTTACGAGTAGTTTCAAATATAAGGGTAAAGAAGATTGCATTAATCAAATATATTGTTATATTGTCTTATACGTGAGTAGGTACCCCAAGGGTAAAAGCTAGTCCTTTTATGAAAGCCCTTCGTTTAAATTTTCTGCAATAACATTTATGTCTCGTATTAATTCCCTTTACTAAGCACTATCTCACTATCACTACATTTCGTTGTAAACTTCCAAGCCGGTATCGCCTGTGCGTTCACCCACTGACACACTTTCTGTCTCGCTCGCGCTTCCAAAAACACAGATACATGTCCCTCTCACTCACGCAAGTTTTTACACCTCGGTTTCCCAGTAATAAAACTTGGAGACAGGTTTCGAAATGGTCAAAGACTCGCAGAGGGGTTATTGCCTTTTATGTTAGAACATAAAAGGGTTGAGGACTTTTTAATGCTTCGAATAATGAAGTATTTTTCCAACACTATATAAAAAACGATTCGTAATAACACTTTGATTGCGGTGCTTAAATATTATATCGAGTAAGCGCTGCGGGTGGCGGTATTAAACTGGAGCTGTTTTCTCTAGACTGGAGATGCGCCGCCATCTAGTGGCATATGCGAATACACAGATGTAAATACAGCATATGTATTCGTCCGAAATCCATACAGATCTGTATGTACTCAAAAGGTGTGTACAAGACGCAAACGAATTACGAAAAGTAATATACAGCACTTGTGTATCCCGCAGGGAAAGTGTTAGTGGGAGAGGCCTTTACAACCATTTATAACGTGAAGCAATTCGTTACGTTTCATCACGAAAGTGTGGTTGTTAACCACGCTTACATGTAAGGCGACCATCTCAGTCCTCAAGAGTAGCAACGCGCCTTCGCTGGTTCACTTCATCGTCGCCTCGCTTCAAAGTGTAGCCGGCAACCGCATCTCTCCAACCGAAACACAAGTAATGCTTTACGGCGCATTATGAGGGCGGCGGTGGTACCTGCCCTGTCGAACTTTAGTTCTATCACCTGGTAGGTGGTGGATATCAGACCGTTCGCTCGTCTCATGCTTTAGTCATAGTATATCGACTTTCAAACAATAATTACTGTAAGAATTTTTTGTTCATAATTGTCCAATTGGTTAACTTTTAAATGTTTTCACTTTTACTGCCAAATATTGAAATCGAAATTGCATACTATTTTTATAAGTAAGCAGCATTTAAACTACACTTTAAACTTTATACTTTAACTTTTAGAACTTTGTTACTTGTAGCAGGAGTTTTAATGACTTATTGACATTAATATAAATTTTTGTATTTTTTTATTATGAAAGAGTAAGAAGCGGGCATGCAGGCCATCTTATGTGGTCACTGCAGCCCATGGACAATCACGTCCAATCTCAAATAGAACCATAGTTCTATTTAAGGATTGATGCGGATGCGTTCCTACTTTTGTGGACTAAGTTGATCGCCTCCAATAATGTGTATCCGGCAACCGTACCTCCCCAACCGAATCACAATACATGAAGAACATGTTGCTTTACGGCGGGTTATGAGGGTGGCGGTGGTACCGCCCCGGGGGAGCACTAACGGCTCTACCACCTTTCAAACCCACATGTTTGAGACCTGAACCTTACCATTATGCTATCACTGCTAACGTGGAAACATAGTGTTTATATTATTTTTAATAATAACAAAAGTGATGACCATCAAAGTGGTTAATTAACCGGATTAATCAAACCTTGTGATAATTTTAACAGAAACCGATGAGCTCTAAGTAACCGTTCGTCTTAGTTCCCAGCGATAATAAAACTGATTCACTCATTTACTATTATATTTAAAACAAGACGAATCGTATCATTATGGACCTTACGACCTTGGAATAAAGTCGCTTAACGTTTGAACTTTGAAGGAGAGCGTGCGAAATAATTATCGTTTGACATTTCTGTTTCTAATTAAGTTATTATGACCCCTTATTATCCTAAATAAATATTTTATATGAATAGTGGCTTATGTAGATCGTCAATCGACAAGTGAAGCAATGTCGTTCGCGGCCGGATTTTGAATGGGTAATCGCCTGTGGTAAAATTTCGCTATATCGCTATAATTAACATAGTTAAAGGTTACAAATAGAATCATGTAACCTTTTCATAATTTTCATCACCTAGGTTAGAACAAGCGCATTCTCAAAATGTGTGTATCTTTAGTAGAACAGAAATACATACTTACCGTAATGAAAATCTTAAAACGAATTAACAAAAGCTTAACCTAAGCAATCTAAAGGGAGTCTGTGTCCATGCGGTTCCAAGAACGCTAGCTGCATTCCCGTCTTAATAGCGATCGCAATTCTCTGCGCGAACCAGCTCTCATGTCGCTAGCGACGTCAATCCAACGTGGGACTAAATATTGGCACACAAACCAACAATTTCAAAGCCAAGCGAACACATAATCACTGTTTAGTGCAACATATTTGCACCGCTTGGCTTCTTCTGCAGCCTCCACTGTAATCTTAATACCTTATTCTGTAAATTAATTCTTGTTCTTTGATACAACCCTTACATACAACCGTACAAGATACGCACGCCAATTCTAGGAGTAATCACGTGACATGCACGATCGTTGGCTGCTTACAAAACGACTGTAGATTACATACGTATTCGTATTCAAAGATTCTAACATTTACTTGCGAAAGTAGTGTATTCCCTTTAAACCTTACGAAATATTGGAACAATGGTTATCACACGATCGCTGTTAAAAATGTTGCTAAGCCTTTTTTCTCACGATTAGCTTCTGTTTCGGCACTTCCTCGATATTGCTTCATTGTGGTAAAATACTATTTGCATTCAAGAATTAGGTAATAGTTATTAAATGAGTATTCAAAGAGGAAATTAAATTTCAGCGTATTTTAATTATGATGCTTTGATATAACTCTTTTATTAAATATAAGAATATTGATATAACATACAGAAATACGGGGGGCGCTTCGGGCATCAGAAGCGTTACTGCAGGGATTTAACCAAATATAAAGTTAGCGACTTATTTAATTAAACTATTACGGCAATCTAGTGCTACAATCATAAACATAATAGCAAGAAAAGGCTAGGACAGTTTATTGAAACAGAGCAGTCTGTGTACCACGACGCATTCGAATATAATGCGTCTCCAACTAGAACTACAGTCCCTTTTTATAATAAGTTTAGGTAAGACGAAATAGGCAGGTGGAGCGATCAGGTGATGTCGTCCGATTCGATGTCATTTTTTCCAATCTTCCTTTTTTTTTTAGCGCAACTACTCTATTTTTTTGAGAGCGACAACATAAATTTAACCCCGTTTTGGTTTTTTAAATTGTAAAAGTTATATGAATATATATAAATAGTTTTTAGTGTGTGAAGAGTAGCAAACTTCTACTCGTGGAAATCCACATACAAACTCATCAGATGTTAAATGGTCTCTGCAGCTCAATCAAGACTTACGTTTTATCTGACGTCAAGCATTGCGCTGAGTTGCTATACCTGAGGACTGAGATTGACGTCTTCTTTTAAGTGTAGTCAGCAACCGCACCTCTCCATCAGAAACACAAGACGTGCTTTACAGAGGATAATTGGGTCGAACTATTGTTTGACAAACTTGCGAACCTTATATTTTTAATATTTATATATTGCATCGTCAATGATTAAGTTTGAAAATACATGTCTGCGTGCAATTGTCTGTGAAGGCGTAAATTCTCAAATTAAGTTCACTGCCCTGCTATTGTCAATTGTTTAGTTTTATCTCAAGTAGAGCCTTAGCCCGACCTTGCTAATCTACTTTCGACGAGACATCTGGGTTAACGTAACAAATTATGAAACTGTTGATTCGTCTCACGATTTAGTGCATTTTTATGACGCTTTCTAGGTCGAAGTATGTTTAATCTGACATTTATAAATAGTAAAAGTTTTGCAAAAGATAGCGTTGGAAGAAATGAACCGGACGGAAGCGGGTTGGTTTTTTTAAATAAATTCTGACTTGTTTCAGTAGTTATGACCCGTGATATCACTCATTTTTAGCAGTTTGACTGCGGCGCGTTGCGGGACATTAGACTAAAGGTGTTTTCTCTAGACTGGATATGTGCTGACCGCTCATATACCTGTTGAGTTTGGCAGCATCCGTTTAGCATCTACGAATACACAGTGTTTGTGTCCGCCCGCAGTCTTGTAGCGCCTACGTAAATACAGCACTTGTGTTCCTCTGCAAGCCGTACAGATATATGAACATAGCTGTATACAAGCCGCATGTGCGTTAGATACAGTAAAAGACAACAGTTGTGTTTCCTGCGGTCAAAGTGTAGATAAGTTGTCCCACCGCGTCATACTATCCGCCCGCATCGTCTTCGATCTCCCTTTGCATAATATCCTACTTTTTATTTGACAAGAGTAGCAAACGAGTATACAAACCGCCTGATGTTAAGTAGTCGCAACCCATAGATATTCTCCTCATATCCCCATGGACCTCTCCAACAGAAACACAAGTAATGCTTTACGGCGGATTATGAGGGCGGCGGTGGCACCTTCTCGGTCGAACTACAGTTCTCCCACTTTTAAGACACAAGTTTTTTTTGACAAAGCACGTCGCTGCTGTTTTATACAAAATATCCACTTATATACACACTATCATTTGTCTCTCTTTTCGTAAGAAACCGTTTTAAAATCCGTTTAGAAGTAAGATGAGGAACAGACAGAGGCGGTAGCGACTATGTTTTATACCATTTAGAAATGTGAATGATTTGCCTAATCACGCGTTTCTAATTGTTTCAGAAATTGATGAATTCGAACCAATAGAAGCATCAAGAATAAAGAGAGAAGGTGTCCCTGAAAACAGAGGTCAGTACACAATGATTCTAAGCTTGAAACTCTTCTGTACATTATTTTTCTATGCCTGAGTATTTTGTTCTAATAGATTTAATTTCTTCTCCAATCCTATCGTTTCGTATTTTCTAATTCGTCTTAACGTATTTAGCAATACTTTTATGAATGTCTTATCTTATATTTGCAATAACTTTCTTAAGACTTTTAACATCTTTTCTCTTGAATAATTTATCAGTTGTATAGTCAGAACGGTGTAAGTTGATTTTTTCATATCTAGATGCTATTTTAATATTTTAAGTATTGACTTTCTTATCTTTGCGTGAAATTGGCTCGATTTCGTTTAGGAGCTTATGAGATCAGACCACATAAACTGATAGAAAAGAAAATACTAAATTTTAGTATCGTATGAATAATTGTATGTGGTATTTAGTTTAAGTATCACATGCTATCACACGTACTTAAAATATATGAAATCATCAACTTAACCGTGAAAGGTGTACAAATAGTGCTAACTGGCCTGCAAGATGATGTGTCTATTATAATTTATTTTTATGTATTTTATTTTTATTTGTATTGCATTATTAATTGTATGTTTTTTCTTTCTCTTTCAAATCTAATCCCCGGGTCGTGGTCAACATCCAAACTCAACCGGATTTTGTAAAATATTACGCACCTCCGTATCCCTTCCATGACTTGATGACTTCACGATCTAGACCTGACAGTTCTGCTTATAAACGACCAGAAACGAAACGACTTTACGAAGGTTGGAAGGTACCATAGCGTCAAACCTCTTATCGGCCTCTTGACGTCTACTGCACGAACTTTCATCCAAGATGGAGTGACGACAGAATTTGCCACGCAAATTTTAGGAACCACCTTGGATAATGGCCGAATTTATGCTCAACTCCTCACCAAGTCTTCCCTTGTTCTCTACAACAAGCCATCAAATGTTGACGACGCCTTTATAGTCAACCCAACACGTGTGCATTCTGCTTTCGATGGTCAATGGAACGTCAAGCAAGATTTGGGTGTGATCGACCCAGACAAGTTTGTTCTCAAAAATACAGATTACATTGCACCTAGCAGTAAAATGGAAATAATTTATGCAAGCAAGCCAGCTCAAGAAAGTTTGAAATTTTGGAATGCTCCTGAAACTCAAATTGATAACCATATTGAAGAGCCCACAGCTCGAAGAGTACAAGCATATAATGAGATTCCAAAATTTGAAGCTTATAACTATTTGGATGGTCCTGCTATAGAAGCTGAAAATAAGTTTGTAGTTCAACCGTCTGTTCTAGATATTACTAACGTGAATACTTTACATCGACAAAGTAAAGCTTACGAACCACTTCCTGAACCCGTAAAAGTAGAAACGCCTGTAGATAAATTTAATGACTCAAATATTGTTAAGGTAAAGCCTAATTACGATTTACCTACATTTACTATTAAGAACGAGTTTTCACCAATATTTTACTATATTGATAATGTTGAATCTCATCGTTCCCCTCAACAATCATCACAACAAACTAAACTTCCTAAAAAGTTGTTTGGGCAAAAAAGTGAACCAAGACCTAAGAAAACATTTACATATGCCGGCTTTGCTGATTTTACAACAGTCGTTGGTGATACAGTAATTATTTTCACTCCCAATACTGAAACTGTTCGTCCCCAAAATCCTGATGAAGTTAACGTATTCCCATCTGCCAAGCCTGTAGATAAACTAGCTAGTAAAGTTACTTTTCTTTCTGCTGAAATACCAGTTGCTACCTCTACCTATAAAGCTCATGAAGCTAAGTCAGTTACGAAAACATCTCCTCTTGTTGATTTAGACGTAGTTACAGAAAAAAAATCAGAAAGTGATGAAGAAGACTTGATAAAAGCTGTGTACAACGTTGATGATAGAGTTCCTGATACTGTAAGTGTACAGTACAACAACGGATTTGATTTTAACATTGATGTAATTCAACCATCAGAACCTGCATTTACTACTACTGAAAGTACTCGTTCTACAGAGGACTTTGATGTTTCATCAAATAAAGAATACAATTCCGAAGTAACAGAGCCATTAACAACGTTAACTCCATCTTCTACGCTTATCGAAACGTCTTCAGAATCGGCTGTGACAGAAAGTAATGCTGGTGAAATTTTTACCAATTCTGAAGAAGAAACTGAAAATACTGCTGCAGAAGTAACGGAAAAGATGGAGGAAGAGGAGGATGAGGATCAATACGAAGAAGCGCCCCAAGCAGACGAGCCTGAAGTTTTAACTACCACAGAAAGTGGCCATAGTGAAGAATCTTTTGAAGATGTTGAAACTACTACCGAAGGTAAATTCGAAAAGAATGAAGAAGTCATTTGTACAAATGGACTAGAAACGAATTCCGTAATGACGACTGAATATAAAACATTGACATATTTGACCACATATTTCCTTTCTTTAGAAAACACTGAAACAACGACTACTGTGAAATCCGATGTAGTTGTTGAAAGTAACGTTGGCTATCTTACAAATATAGTATGCAAAACTAGTCATATTAATATTGAACCTACTGCAGTCGTATCCGTTATATCCAAAGAGACAGAGCGTCAAATTATAGAGTCTCCAGAGCTTACATCTGAGACTGAATTCAGTCCTGCTCCCGAAATTGAAGTGGTAACTGAAACATCTGTTAAAATGACTCCTTCACTCGGAAATAGAGGAGGAGAAATATTGTCTCCCGTTCAAGAAGACAGAGTTTCCACACAGCCTGATACTAAAGAGGCGAGTGAAGAAGAAACGCCTACAACAGCAACAACAGAAAAAGCAACAACAAGTCATAGCCATGTAGAAGTAACAGTTAGTACAGAACATACACCAACCGAATCACTGGATTCAGAGGAAGAGGATGACAATATAAACACTCATGAAAACGAGATCGATCTTATTTATAAGACTCTTTACACAACTTACACTTACTTCACAACGTTCTTCGGCGATCAAACATCTAGTGTAGCCAGTCACAAATCAGTTGTTACTAACATTATAACTTCGACTGTTGACTTGTCTAAACTTGATCCGTCCTTACTTGGAGCATTTAATGAAGATGATATTGCTCCCACAAATGTTGGTGTTGGTCGTCCAACAGAATCTTTTGCTATCAACAGCATTATCGATTTGGTAAAGAACAAAGATGTTATTGAATCAGTTGAGATAGATGATAGTTATAACTCTCAAACTCCAACTCCATCATTAGGCGACGATATCATTGCTAGCATCAAACCGGATGCTGTTAAAACTTATTTCACTACTTACACGTTCTTTACAACTATTTATGTAGGTTCAGACGCTAATGTGTGTAGTAGAAGTGAGGTATACACCAATTATGTTGGTCCAGATGAGCTCATACCAACAAAGAGCAATCCGTTGATTGCAGAAAATACTAGAGCTCAATTTGATTTTAGAAATTGCAAGCAAGTAAAGCGAGAACAAACAGAAAAAACCGAGGAAAATTCTTCAGTTGAGAGTACAGTAAGTGTGGAAGGAAATAAAGAGGAATCTAATACAGATAAAATTGATCCAACAAATCCAACTCCACTTGAAGTAGACATGCTGTTTAGTGTAGAATCAAATCCCTTGATTTCCGAAAATTCTTACGTTACGGATGTAAAATCTTCATCGTCAAAGGGTGAAACCAAATATATAGATAATAATAACGTATTAGATGATCAAATTAGTTCTGAAAGCAATATTGATGAAATACTGCCATCTCCTACACTCTTATTGCAAACTAGTTACACCACGTTTACCTACTTCACTACGATGTATATTGGAAAAGACTCAAGTAAAGTTAAAAGTAGGCTAGAGACTATAACAAATGTTGTAACCGAGACAATAACCCCTAAAACTGAACCCGAAGAGGAAAATAATCTGCCCATTACATATTACACAACATTTACTTATTGGACCACTCTATACAAAGACAAGTCCACAACAATTACGAGTCGTGAAGAAATAGTTTCGAATGTCGTGACTCCTTCAGTGCTATCTATACCAACAGTAAGTCCTATTGATACCACCCCTATTGATATTGAAAGTGTGTTGCCACCAAAAGAACTTGAAGTTCAATTAAAGCCTTCTTTAATTGAGGACAGTTTAGAGCAAGATGATGGAAAAGCAACATTCTATACCACTTACACGTACTTTACAACATTCTATGCAGGTAATACTTCGCAAATAAGAAGCAGTTTAGAAACAGTAACAAATATTGTTGATAATACAAAAGTAGTTGAAGATAACCAACTAGGAAGAAAGGTACCACTGGGAGCAGTTGACAAAAACCTAATCCAAGATAACGGTGAAAAGCCTTATATTGAACCATCTGTTATTAAGGAAGCGATCACACCAACTAAGGTACCTGATATTTCTGCTATCGGATCTACGACTTTAGTAGGAACATACATTGACAACTTATTTGCGGAAGTCAAGCCTGAAGGCAGTACCCCTACTACAGATCCTGAGAAAAAAATATTGTTCTCTCAAGTAGCTGTAATATCAGGTGATTCTACAGTTATAACGCGTGACAATAAAACCGATGAAACCTCTACGACAACTACGACTACATCAACAACCGCAGAAGGCTCTATAATAAGCCCAACTCCGGAAGTAATAGAAAGTTCTGTAGCGGAACCGGAAATAACAACGGAATCTAAGTTTGAATCAGAAGAAGAAGAAGATGATGAAACGAATCCCAGAAAGAGAGGTCGTCTTACATTTACAACTAAAAAGCCTTCATTTACTCCCGTTATTATACCATTTGCATCCAGAAATAGGCCTACGTTTAGCCCAAAACGTGTCCCTCTATTGAATAGTGCAACAACGATAACTCGTCCAGATTTCACACCTACTATAACAGCTACTCCAATATTGAAATCAGTTAGACCATCTGGTGGGTTTGGAGGTGGTAGAAAACAAGCTGCTGCTCCTGGACCATCTAGTTCCGGACGCAGATTTTCAGGCCGCGGTTCTGCATCAGTAATACCATCTGGAAATGTTCCATCCGCGTCAAGGCCTGGTGGTGGATTTATTAGAGGCAGTATACAGCCAACATCTAGAAGAAGTGGATTTAGGTCAAGTTCTGTACGGAATAATAACTTAGACTACGCAAGCAGATCAGCAGTTCCAAGAATAAGGCCAACAGCTTCGTCTAGGTTAAGAGGTGGAAGACAATCTTCATCTATATTATATCCGCCTGCAGATCAAAACGAGTATGAAACGTCTGCAACTGGACAAGACGAGAACGCAACAGAGCCTTTAGACGAAGCTACAGAATCTCCAGCAAAGACTACCAACAACCCACTGTTCAGGTTTAGAAGGCCACCAATAGCCAGGCAGCCGGGTACAGCTATAACACCCAGGACAACAACGCCCTCTAATAGGAGAAGCGTAGCAACTCGTGGTCGTCTAACAACAACGACTCGTAGAACTACCACACGTACCACTCCTAATCCATTGTTGTCTTTGAAGAGGCAAAGACCTAATGCCTTGTTCCCGAGAAGAAACCTATTCAGGCAACCTGAACCAGAACCCGAACAAGAGCTTAACGAAAACGATCCAAAAGAGGATAACGAAGAATTATTAGATGAAGAAGAAGAGTTTGAAGAAGATAATGATTATGATTCTTCGGACAGAAGAGAGCAACAAGTCCCTACACCAGCTACGCCTGCACCTAAGAAAAATATAGTACAAATAAGGCCTTTCGCTTTCAAGCGACGAACCAAGCGTCAAGTGGATTATGGAAATAGAAAGTATACTAATTTCAGAAGACCTGGAACAAAGACAGCAAGTACTCGTCGTCCCGAACCCGAACCAGAGACGGAACCTCCAGCACCACCTGCCCAAAAGAAAAGACCAAGTGGCCGTTTTACTACTCGTGGAAATACTAGGACTACAACAGATGCAGCTCCTAAGTCATCTTCTGGAAGACAACCATTTATTGTACGCGGTGCAAGTAGTCCAAAAACGACAACAACAGCTGCACCTGCTTATAGACGAGGTAAAACAAGAACCTCATCGCGAACTACCACAATTTCTTCAAGGCCTAAGGCACCCCGTCTTGTAAATAAAAATTCGCAATCAGATAGAACAAGAACCAGCTCAGCTCGGTCAACTGGAAGATCAAGGACAAGGACCACTACAAGCAGAGCGTCCAGCAGACAGAGAAACTCGTTCGAAAACTTGAGTGGAGAAAGATATAACAACTTTAACAATATATTAAATGACGGAAAAATCACTATCACTCACCAATTACCAATAGAAGTTACAATTCCAGTAGTTAACGGTAAGATCACTGAGTACAAAAACGTTTTAACCGCCAAGCCTAGTATAGAAACTTTATTATTAAATCAAGTATCAACAACTGTAGGCCCTCTTGGAAGTCAACAATTAGTACTTGCTTCGGAATCATCAGAGTTAGGCGAGAATGGTGTAACTAAGGTTACCAAATTTGTTTTACACGAAACTCCAACTACTACAGTTATTTTCACTCCAACAACGATAAGAGGACGCAAAACTTCTTATTCTCACGTACTTCCGAGTACTGTATACAATGTAGAACCCGTGGTTCAAACTTTAGCTCCAGAATTAAACGCTAATGTCCCATTAGCTAACTTATTGCTTTCGCAACTTCTGCTTGGAAATCAACAGCCCGCGATCAATCCCTTATTAGCGTTACAAGGTCAGGGATTACTGCCGCAGCAACCAGTAGTACAAACACCTGTAACTGAGTACAAAACTAGAACAACTTCTTATGTTACCACTGTCACCGATGCTAGGGAAACAGTTTTGCCTATCACATTTAGAGGTAAAGCTATATTGACTACCATAGTAGATCCGACAACAAATGTTATAACAGCCACTGAATACATAACAGATACGGTAGTTACAACACCGACAGTTCTGGCTCCCCAGCCTCAATTTAATTCCTTGCTTCTACCGTTACTTCTTCAGCAACAACAGCAGCAGCAACAAGCTTTGTCATTACAAACAGCTAATCCATTACTGGGACTTGCTCAACCAGATCTTCTGGCAAACAATTTAGTGCCAAATAATAATTTAAACAATGATATCTACAGTAATAGTCCTAAGCCTAATATACTGTCAGATTTGAATAGCAACGAAGATTTCGCTGATGATATTCCTGATAGCGAGGAAGATTCTCCGCCACCTCCGCCACCACCCACACGTGGTAGAAATAGACCAAAAGCCGCTAAGCCGTCTCCACCTAAGCATACCAGTGTAGTCACTATATACGTGTCGGGCAGACATCCTGGAGAATTTAGCACAGTTTTGTCTACCGTTGTAACAGATGAAACGCAAAATGTTAGGAAACGCGAAGCAATTTATTACGAAGATGTGAAAATATTACCGTCGTTGCTACCAACTGTTGAAGAACTTATTAGTTCTCAAGCCGATAACACTATAGAAAATGCTATTACTTTCGACACAAACAAATACTTACGAAGTTCCCAAGAAGACTCTCAGGTTGAAACACAAAGTTTAGAGAGTATAGTAGGTAGTTTAAGGGACCATATAAAATACGATGCATCACCATCATACATTGTAAAATTAGAAAGGCCGTCAGCGATCAGAAGTAATGAAAAAAGCGCAGTGGATGACGTCTCATGAGACCTGAACAACTCTTTAGGTGTATAAAGTAAAGTAATGAATTAGTTATTTATTTACATTGTATCATAGTAAGTTAAATACGAATAGTGCCTTATAGTTTTAGTAACTCTAGCAATAAGAATGAAATACTCTTTTATACTCGACTCGATATTTGTTAATACTTTATAAGATCACCAAAAATGTGTTTCTTGTGTTACCAGACTGTATATTGACGGAAATTTAATTTCGTAGGTAATTATTGTCAGTTCGCTGCCTAAGAATAACTTGTGAAATTATAGATTATGATTTTAAATGTAGTTCTTGTGTAATACTCGTATTTCTCTTGCTTACAACTGTAAATTGCGGATTACGACTTAAACTGTTAAATAATAAAAATATAACAATGATATGATTGTTTCATTTATCTTCTACTATACTATTTACTCGTATATCATAATCATATAATTATTTTTCAAAAAAAAGTTTAATGTTACCACAAAAAGTTTGCTTATCAGTCTATGGGCAATTAATATTTATCGATACATTGTTCCTAATCTTTTATTATGCGACAAATATTAATTGGTAAAATTATAAAAAAAACTCTTAAAAAAGTAACAATTAATGCATCTATTATCATTATTGGTAAGTAGAAATGACAATGATAAGTAAATCACCTTATCATTATCATTCGACATCAACTAAAAACGACACAGACTTTTACTGACAAGGCAACCATATGACGACTACGCGACCACGCAACTAAGTTCTATGAACACGACACGACTTGGACGATTCAAGAATCCTAAGGCCCAACTAAAGGAAGGTTCCAACCCTCTTCCTGCGTCTTCCAACTGCCTCTGGAGGTGAGTTTGAGAAATACTTATTTGTAGTTATAATTAACTAGAAACAGATGCTTTTGACACTTTTCATTGACAACAAGCGACATGAAAGAAAGACTTCTAATGCTGAAAGTAACTTTGTAGAATATCACGTTTTAAACGAGATGGGTAATACTATCGTGATAATCATATTATTAGTTAACAAAGTTACTGACAAACACACTTCGTTAATAAAATATCACTTAGTTAATGAATATAAATTATTTAATAAAGTTACTGAAAAAGAAACATAAAGTAACAATTAAAGATACACAATAATAGATAATTAAAGGCATCTGTTTATAGTACTTGTTGTTTAAACCAAAGTACGTGCACATAATAAATAAGTTGATTGTAAATACACGTAGACACATTTCAGGAGCAGATAAACATGAATTTAGGGAAACAAACTAAAGTAAAACTAAATATTTAGTGTGTATAATCGATATAGTTAATAAAGTCAATATCGTCAATATAGTCAATATAGGCGAATAAAAATATAAAAAACCAGAAAAAATACTTCAATTAATTCTAATACAACACTTCAGAATTCTAGGGTATATTGAACACTGTTTAGCTGCTTCTGTAAATATTAGAATAATTTTAATAAGTAATGGACGTTTAAGGCTGATGATTATTTTTCAGAAAAAGAAAAATATTCATTTAAATAAAATAATTTTCATCTGTCTTAAGGTCATTGTAGTAATGTTGATATGAATTTACTAACTGTTGCACATAATGTAGAAAGTGCTTTGATATTCTAGTCAATGGCAAAGAATTCATGGCAGAGGTAAGTCGTTTTTTATTTATATATTGTAAAAACTATATAAAATGTGGCGAAGTTTTATGGCAAAATAAAAATATTGATAATATGAAAGAATAAGTTTAAAATATTTTTAACATAAAACAACAATATTAAAATGTTCAGATATACATATTTAATTTCAATTGCATCTATAAAGCTACATTTGACTAAATTAAAATCATTTATAGTATTCAGACCCTTTTACATATGTTAAATAGTAAATTAATATATCATAAATATGAAAGTTATTTTTTATTGAAATATTAAATAATTTTTTGTGCTTATCTTTGATCAAACATCTAAATATTATTTTCCCAAATTTTCAGCCTTTAATACGAATGCAATTATATATGACAATACACCTTGGAGACCGGGAAGAGATGTTGAAAATCGTGCACCTTCTGAAGAAGATGAAAGGAAACTTAAAAATCTTGCAACAAGAATAATGTCTAATGGCGTTGAGGTTTTGGTAAAAGACAAAAGCGCGGATGGAAAACAAGAACAGGTGAATTAATTTAATAAATCGATTGTAAACTGACTATTAGCGATTTCACGCATTTTAAATCTATAATATTATGTGTATCTTCATAAAGATCATAAATAAGTAATATATGGCACCTTCAGAATAATAATGGTTGGAAAAAAATATTCGTAAGAAACAGACAATTTTGAAAAGTACTTATGGAAAATTCGTAATAATGAAATGTACGAATTTTTTACTATAAACAAAACAGAAGTAATTTGAAATCAAACGAAAAATATTCAAATTTCGCAATAGGCCTTTATCATAATGAAGGTGCGATATGTTACTTAGTTGAATAATCATATTCATAAACGCACTTGTACTGTCTGTGGTTTCACTTAACTTTGCTTTTATTTTCTCAGCGCAAACTTAAGCTAATGCACATTACTTCATTGATACCGTCGCACTATCACGTGAGTTCATCATCACCGCCTAAAAAATCACTGTTATCTTCCGCTGTCGCAACTGTTATAAGTAATCAACAAATGAGCGCCATGTTTCCATTACAACAACTAATGAGACACAATTACATCATCAAGACATGTATGACCACATTCACATACTTGACCACAGTTGTCCAAAACAAGCGGAGTGCTATTTCGACATTTGAAACAATAGTGTCTGTAGTCACAACAGAGTCATTGACGAATCTTTACGCTACTGACGATTTATCTGATTTGAAACCAACGAAAGTAAGATTTTATTGTTTACGGAACCCTTGTTCAGCCAAAACCCCCGGGTTCCACAGGTTGGATTTGTAAAACCATCCGTAAATATTGCCGCACCTACCATACATATAACACCCTATAAGACCTCGTAATATCTGTAAATAAATCACACGGTTTTTTCGCTTCTTCATTAACATGTTCTTTCCGTAACTACCTTTTCTTGGCAATGTTTTGACTTCTAATATTAAATGAAAATAACTTATGTTAATATTTCAAAATTGGATATTCAAAGGAATAATTATTTAATTAATTTTCAGACAAAATTCATGGAAGTTAAAACCATTCAACCATCCGTTCACAACAAAATATTTGCAAGTAGCGTGCCCAAGATTGACAAAAGAATTGATAGTCACGAAGACGATATTTTTGATATTATACAACCATCTGAAGTAAGCCATGCGCCCTGTACAACATCATCATGTTCTTGTAGTCATACTAAAACAGAGGGCTTAAACACTAAATATACAAATTTTAAGGACCCATCAATCGCAACTGATAAATACAATATGAAAACCACGAAATATGGCTCATCTAAAATAGATGTTAAACCAACGAGCAAGGAATCACTAAACATGAAAACACAGTACCACCCTTATGATTACGAAAATATTTCACAAGTAGCTCCAATAGATAAGGTAGTTGAAAAATATACTGAAGTTATCAATGATTATTCTGATGAAAAGGATGTTAATTCTGTAGAAGAAAGTGAATTATTAACAAACGAACAAGCTCCTTTGCCACCAAAGAATAATAATAATAATAAAGTGGCAAACAATAAGGTACCAGAGAAAAACAAGCCTGATAAAGTACAAAAGCCTAACAAAAATAAATTTGTAGTGGCTGAGCTATTGAAACTCGGATCTTTGGGTATTAAAGGACTATCTCAATTAGCACCGGTGATAGAAAAAATGACAGGTGGCTTTATTAAGAGACAAGATACTGAAAAAACAACGACTACGACATCTAAAACTGATATTCAATTGACGCCTTATAATATGAATAAAAGAGTAGACAGTGATATCGAATCCAAACAAAATAACTTTCCCATTTACATACCTGTTGACGAGTTAGAAACTTCTGAGTCTCAAATAAGCTTTACAAATGCTACTTTGCATCAAAACATTGCGTGGGCTGCAGAATATAAGCAACCTAAAGCACATATTGTTCTACCTAAAATTGTTCATGAGAGTCCCCTTGTAAATGGCGGAATACCCATAAGTCCTGGAGAAATTATAACAGCCAATTCAGACGTTATTGTTGGCAAACCAGCAGTCGGAGGCCCTCTAACATTAGCAGCAAGTGGTATCAAATTACACAATCCAGTAAATCCTCCTCCGATTGATAGTTTTATGGCAAACGATGAGCAATATGTTGTTAAAGAAAAACCACCGCGTAATTTTCAATCATTATTAGATATAAAAGTAGACGATTCATTTGATTTAAGGCCGCCTGAATTACCTAAACTGAAGTCGAAACCTGTTAGAAATTTGCCTAGACCAGGAATATTTTTTGGACAGCACAATGTTGGAGTAAACAATAAAAACCCTAGTCATGTACCCACAATGATTCATTCTACAAATGATAATTTAATGAAAACTGAAAATGTTAAAAATACTAATATAGGTAACCATGGCAGGCCATTATTTTTGGATTACATACCATCCTTGGCAAAACCTGCTAGTAAAATTCCAATCGAACATCATGTTGAGTTTAGACCACCGCGCGTGGATTCTAGCAGCGAAGAAATAGCTGATAATAGTCCAAGTTCTTCAGAAGTTATTGATACAAGACTAAGAACAGATGGTGAATATGTATTATCCGAGTCTGTGAATAAACCATTTTTGGTGGAAATACAGCCATCAAGGGTTGCAAATGTATTAATACCGCATGGAAGTTCTACTGCTCTAGTGTTCGCAGGATCATCAGAACCACATAAGACTGGAGATTACGTTGACGATCCATTACCTTATCCAGAACCTGGCTATTTTGGAAGTTTTAGCATCGATGCGCCACAAATGACTAATGTTCATAACGTGGCACCGAATAATAAGAATAATTTTATAGCCAAACCTAGCATTCAACCTTCTACAGATAATTACAAATATAATTTAGCACCACCTCATAAAGAAACACCTATAAGAAACGATTTGAAAATAAAGTGGAATAGTAATAAGAGACCAGTAGATTTTAATAAAGTGCCACCTCCTACTAGTAACCAAGAAACTCATGTACAAGTTGGACCACAGATAGCTTTATATAATCCTGATACTTATAGAGGTGATTTTGATAAGTATAATAATAATCCTGTTAAAATAAATTCTGCCAGCAAACCTAAAGATGGTAAAGAAATTATTGATAAAGAATATGAAAATTATCTTGCTGTACCTCCACCTCCACCAAAAATGCATTTTACTCAAGAAAACCATTATGACAAAAACAAGCCATACAGCCAGCGACCGATAATTCATACAAAACCTGTTCAGGATATGAAAGTGTTCTTAAATGTTCAGCATCCTATACCAAGTACTTCAAATAAAGAACAAATGCCACCTAAAATTACTTCAGAAATATATTTTGCATCGCAAATGCCTAACAGTAAACCTACTTCTACCTACACTGTTCAGATGCCCCCCTCACCTACCTTGTTTACAGTATCTAATAATAAACCATTACAAACACAAAGTTTCAGGCCGCAAGAGAACCACAATCAGTATCAAAATTCATTTTCAGTAATCTCATCTCCTAGTTTTGGAAATAAAACTATCAATAACTTTATAGATAAAGAAAGTACATACACTGTGACATTGAATACTGCTACTAATGTAGCAAGTAATGGGGATCCGGGACAAGTTATTGGTTCCAGCGTAGCAGTGCCTATTAGTACATCAACACAAAATGGAGAAATAAATGCCAACATACCCATAGGAACAAACTTTGCTATTAAGGTCGAAGATGATCCAGATAAATACGAAACTTATAATATAGTTGGATCAAGGAATCCATCAATTATTTACGACGAACACGGACGGGCTCCAGTAAAAATTGAAAACAATGAGTGGAACAAGACCGACAGTACGAGAAACATGTCTGAATTCGAATTTAACAATAATGATCCAAGTAAAAAGTATTCTCCAGACAATATCCAAAACCAAGTGATTACAAATAAACCATCAATACCACCATCTCTAAACAGTCACGCGAATTTCCCTATCATAAACGATCATATAAACGAAGCGAATAAATTTAATATTAAACCTGTTACAGAATATGTACATGATGTAAAATTGAGCGACCAAAAACGACCAGCAAAACTTATACCGAATATTCCGACTAATTCTCACGGCTGGTATTCTAGCGTATTAAATGAAAATAATTTAAAAAATATTAACAACATCAAAATAGAAGCGACTACTAGACGAATAATTCCAATAACTTACGATTACAGTAAGGATAATATTCCAGAATTTGGAGAGAAAGTTAATAATGCCGGAAAACCTCCCGCAGAATTTTGGGAAAAGACTATTCTTCCAGTTGTCAATAATAATTTCAATATCGGAAAACCATTTTCAAAAACTAAGGAGACCGATAAAATTATTTCAAGTGTATCGCCTGTGCGGCTTAATTATATTAATTTTGATGTTGAACAACCTGCGTATGATATACCTATTAGAGATAATAGTGATGAAACGACAACGGCTAAACCCTTAAAATCTAAAAATGACAACATAAAACCAGTCTATGAAAATTCAGAAGAGATTTACGATGGTAGCGAAGAAGTTGAAAATGAAGGTGAAATCGATGGTGAAGTTAGTTCAGAGTCGATGAAAGTTCCCATTGTGAGTGTGTCTAGCAACAGTCAAACTATTTCGAAAACTACAACTAAAAGACCATTCCAGCACGAAAAGCCAAATGGCTTACTCACTTACTTAGTAAATACTCCGCCAAAAGATACGAATACAGATAAAAATATTAATTCAAACACTAATGCATTCAATTCTGGTACACAAACTGAAAAACCATTTGGTTCTTATAATAAGTCTAGCTTCCAATCAAATTCAATAAAACCGATTTATGAAGACAATTCCTATTTAAAACCTAGACCATTTGCAGTAAACACTTTACCCTTAGATCACCAATTACAACAACCGCATTGGCAAATAAATCAAATGATGGAAAACTCGACAAACGTATCATATGAAGAGAATCTTGATTTGAATATTGGCGAAGAAATGAGACCATTAATTAGTTCCAACTCACCAGCCACTCCGAAATTACCTACACGTATATCCGATTTCAAAGATAAATTCCAAAATCCCTCAAGAAACGTCATCCCAGTTTATTCTAACAATACTCGTGTTGCTAATGAATCTAATATAATAACATCTACAGTCCACATTAAGGATAAAAAGCCGCTGATACTTGAAATTCCTGAAAAATCTACTCTTCCAACATTCACAATTACAGGAAACACTGATTTGAATCAGACATCAGGTGACATAATTGACTTGTCACCCCCACCACCAACTCTAGATTATAACTTTAAGCCATCGACAAACGATGAAATGATTATGGGAATGAGTCCGCCCCCACCGCGAACGCCAGCAATTGTGCGTCTTCCTCCACGCACACCACAGACTCCAAGGCCCATTCTTCCAATTCGTACACCACCGCCTTACAAAACTTTACCTCCAAGAACTCTTCCTCCTAGATTGACTACACATCGTCCTGTAAGGAAACCAACACTCAAAGATGAAGTCTCAACATACCGACCAAATTATGATGTAGTAAATAAATTAAAACGACCAGGTTTTAACCGTGATCAACCATCGTCACAATTGCTTCCGCCTCCTATGGAAGTACCATCAAAGATTACTATCAATGAAGTTCTTGCACCAACATTAACTTCAATTTCCAATGTCGTCTTTCCTACTCCTGTCTCATCAGGATGGCTTACTTCATCAGGTTTTGACTTTTCTTCAAGATTCAACTTTGCACCACCGTCTGTCTACTTCCAAAAACCTACAGAATCACCCGAAGCCTCAGATTCATTTGAAAATGTCTATCCTGAATCTTCTATAGAAAATGATTATAGTAATGTTAGCGTATCTTCAACGGAACGTTTTAATTATATTACTACAAACAAACCTATACAACAAGAAGATCCAAAATTAAGTGAACAAATAATTCAAACTATACCCAGCACTGAAATACCTGTGAATCAAAATGACAGTGATTCTGTACAAGATGAATCAAGTCAAGAGGAAACCACTACCGATAGGATTAAAGTTATTCCACTGGGTAATAAGAATAGAACACGTAAACCCTATCCGATAAGGAATGAAGAAAGGAAACCCAGTACAAGCAAATTCAAATTACCATCCAAGCCTACCCCTATAATTAAACCTACTAGAACAATATCCCGCCCTGACATGTCTTCAAGACTAGCATCAATAAAGAAAATAGTGAGACCCATACCCTCGAGAACACCAATAATACATCCAACAAGCATAATTGAAAGTTCTGAATCGCCAATAGATGAAGAATTTATTAAACCTACAGAAGTCCTGAAAGAATCTGATATACCAACAATATTGCTACCCGAAATTCCATCTATTGTAGAAAAAACTGTAACATCTACTTTGACAATAAATCTAGAAAAGACAAGTCCGGTTGTGCAAGGTGTACACCATTCCGGAAACGAAGTTAAAATTTCAGATGAAATCCAACCAACTAAAACTGAATTCAAGACTACTGTAGTTACTCTTACAAAGACACTATCAGAACCACCTAAAACAGTCTCCAGTATCGGTTACGTCAATTTAACGCATACATTGACTGTTACACACACAGAGACAAGCTTAGTTAGCCAATCAGAAGGAGCAGTTACACAGACATTAGTTTTAACCAATACTCAAACATCAACAGTAGTTGATATAGTAACCGAAATATATACTCAAGTACAACCGACAACAATAGTTGAAACGGTTACAAAACATATACCTATTCCGCAAGTTGAGCCAACTGCTGTTCAAGAAGTAACAACAAAAACAATCGCTCCTCTTGATGATATTTCTATGTCATCAGAGGAAACAGACAACTTTATAATCAAGGATACGGAGACAACAGAAAATATACAAAAGATTGAAACCGATGCTGAAAATGACAACGATACCTTCTTCGTTGTAATGAATAAATCACAAAATGGCGGTAAATTACCTCCAATAAATACAGATATTGAAACAGGAGACTACGAGGGTATAACGAGGAACGAACAAGTTAACAGTAATGGCGTATCACAAGTACTTTTTGGCGAAATATTGCTAGCAGGAACACCTTATTTGGAAACTACAAATGTCGTGAATCCTACAGGTAATAATTTCTTAATAATAATATGTAATACAGATGTAAGCAGTAGTAAGTAGAAGATAGACAATGGTTGGCGTCCGATGTCTCTATTTTTAAAGATGTGGATATTAGAAATTATTTATTACTTGCTTTAACAGTGAAGGATATATGTATAAGGAATATATCGGTCTTTTACTGAGGGTTCTTGGAAAGTTTTCTTGATTTGTAGCTTGAAGTAATCAATTAAGTAAGTAAGAAGTCAAGTGGGACTCTTATTTTATATGAAGACCGTTACAGATGTCCTTAGGCAGCTGTGTTTACCATAGGTGATAAAGATGTCTTCTTGGTCCATATGGTGGACATCCTTGGTTACTTTTCCTGCGGGATACATGACTACTATGTTTTACTTGGCGTAATGTCCATGCGGCTACACACTTGTTGTATACATACAAATCTGTGTAGATTACGGGTGAACACAAGTCTTGTATTTACGTGGGCATTACAAGACTATGGGCGAAAACAACGTCTGTGTATTCGTAGATGCTACATTAATGCAAGAAAATACAACATTTCTGTGAATTATCGGCGCATCTCCAGTTTAGAGAGAACAACTTCAGTTTAGTGCCGTCTCTCAAAACGCTGATTTTTTATGAGCGTCGTAAACAAAATGTTAATCTTTCCCAGCAAGCAAGAGAAGCAATGGGTTGATTATGGTGGGATGTATATTCTCTTAATGTTTAAGGAGTAGGTTACGGCAAGGAATGTCAACCAGATTGCAAGGCATCAAGAAACGAGCGTTGTCAGAGAATCGAGGGGGTTATGAAGTGTGTGTGCCGACCAGGTTTTGCGAGAATGTTCCCAGATAGACCGTGCAAACGTAAGTTTCCATCCATCACCATCCTTTACGTGGTCCCTGCTGGACCTAGGGCTCCCCCATACGGCTAACGTAAATTTATGTCTGTGATAACCTAATTGCTATATAACCTCTACAGGAACAGGATACAGGAAAGGCTCTTGGGTCCTTGTTTTCTGACATTTCGAAGTTATTTGATTTTTTTTTTATTTTCTGTTACTCAAACTGTGAAAGAAAATATTATGAGGAACTGAAAATCATTGAATTCTTTGTAAAATTCTCAATGATATGTACTCGTACAGTAATCTATAGTTTGTCAGTCATCTTTGTCATCTTTTTTATTTAGAAACAGCCGTGATCAAAATTTCATTTTGAATAGTACGTTGATGGTTAATAATCCATCGACTATTTGTTATTTTTCAGCAACATACACATATTCAGTGAAGTTAGCTCTCGGATCTCAGGGTAACGAACGTCTTCTGTTCCATGAGAAGTTATCTGATAATTCGAGTAAGGAATACCATGCTCTAGCCGTCGCTACCCATGAGGGTATCAACAGGATGGTGATGCAGTCAGATTTGCGAGATGTGTACCACGGCGTCCATATTACTGGGTTCCAACCAGTCGAGATGAAGGGAGGAAATGGCGACGCATATCAAGGTGTTATGAATGAATTCTATGTGCAGGCAAGTATTTTTTTATTAGAGATGTCAATTAATAGAGTAAACTGCAGTGTCTGTTTGTGATAGTCTGGTTAATTGCAAATAAAAAAATGAAAATTGAGAAGTGCTCAAAAGTTGAAAATATTTAATACAAATTTTAAGCGAGGTATAGAAAATATAAAAAAATGTACAAATAAAATAAGGGTACAATATTAAAAATCTCGACCATTGCGTTCCTTACGGAGAGAACTTATAACCTAGAATCATGCCTATGACAAAATAAAGAAATCATCAATCAAATCCTTTTGTTCTTCAAAAAACAGGAAGTTCTTAATTCGATTGTATTTTTTTTAACGTTTTGTTTTCTTTTTTATTTGGAAGGATAGACTTTCCATGTGGCCTAATTTCAATATGAGGGTGGAAAAATAAGGGACGAAGTTACTTATTGGAGTTAAGTTTAAATCGTAATTAAGTATTGTTTTTTTTAATGCAAATGAGTTAGAAACGGGCATGATGGCCACCTGGTGTTAAATGGTCACTGTACCCCAAAGACAACCACGTCCAATCTCAAATAAAATAGAAGTTCTATTTAAAGATGTCCATCTTTAAATAGAACTTCTATTCTATTTGAGTTCCTACTCTTGAGGACTGAGATGGTCGCCTCCAATAATATGTATCCGGCAACCACACCTCTCCAACCGAAACACAATATATGAAGAACATGTTGCTTTACGGCTGGTTATGAGGGTGGCGGTGGTACCGTCCCGGGCGAGCTCTATTACCCTTCTATTGTATTCATAATGAAGGTGTAGACATAAATAAAAATACATTTGATAAAAATAAACATCCCTACCGGTGATAAAACAGGAATTGTAGTTTCTTTGGAGTCATTTTTTTGAAGTTTAAGTTGAAATCATTCAAATTGAAGACGTTCATTTTGATGTTTTGCAGCTCTCCGACAATGCGCATGAGAGCCGTCTGAAGGAAGTCATAGAGAAATATTTGAGGAACAATAACTTCAGCCTCGGAGGCACTGATGTTCATGCAGCTGGAGAGTTGGTGGAGAAATTGGATGTCAGCGGTAAGAAATTACCAAGTACCCACTTTACTTCTTGATATACATCGCATGTTTTGTTCAATAATAATTTAATTGTAATGTTTCAATAATTATATTAATAAGTACCTCCCCCTTCCCCTCTCCCACTTAACCGTTGGCCGGGAATATCATAGTTAAGCCGACGTTCAACCCCGATTTCTTCTTCGAAGAAAAACTTTTTACAGATTTCGACGAATGCACCAGCGCCCAGTTCCATGACTGCTCGGAACATGCGCAGTGCTTCAACCTGCGTGGTACTTACACTTGCAGCTGTTTGGAAGGCTTCGCAGACCTCAGCGTCAACTCTTTGTACCCTGGCAGGATCTGTTCTGGTATGATTGTTGCATTTGTTCTTTCTATAAGTCATTTAACAAGCTAGAACAACGGTGCATCCGGGTTTTCCATCGCACTCATCATTTTCAACGCTTTCAAATTCCATCGCACCTCCGTAAAGCACTTGTTGTGTTTCGGTTGAAGAAGTGCGATAACCGGCTAGATTTGCAATAGAGGCGATTAAGATGACTTTAAATTCATGTTGTGGTTTTGTGTATTTAGAGAAATATTTGTGTACTGAGACAAATACAAAAGCATCTAGACAGAATCACACAGATAAAAAGTGTGTGTGTTTTCCATAACAGGAATCCTGGTACGGGCGTTGGGTTTTAGGTAGAATGTGTTATTACGTTCAGGTTATTTAGTTATGTAAATAAATTTTGTATACAATGATTTTCTCTTTCCAGCTGAGCCAGTGGGTTGCGAACGCTGTAACTACCACGGCTCGTGCTACTCCAGGGATGACCATCGAGTGTTGTGCGAATGTTTCCAGTGGTATGCTGGCAGTTCCTGTCATATCAATCTTAAAGGTGAGATGTTCAGTGTCTATCTTTGAAATAGTTTCAAAATGTTTAACTTAAGTAAAGGAAATTGTGTCAATTGCACTTCGACCAGTTTAAGGACTTACACAAGTTTGTTATTTGATTTTCATATTTCATTTTCATATCTCATTTTCAAATTTCATATTTCATTAACATTTTTTTCTAGAATTTTCCAACTCACAGTTCAAAAGTATAGGTCACCTGTGATTATGGCATTGTTTATGATAGGAGTGATGTATATCATGTAGTTGAATCTTGTTATCTAAATTCGAATTGGTAGTTTAACTCGTTTAAAAACTTTATAAAGAACTCTTAGGCTTTCAGGTGTTCCCTTGTATTTTAATAGTACATAATATGTAAGTGCTAATTCTTCTTCTAACCTCTTCCAGTGGTTCTTATATCGTTGGTGGTGTTGGGAGCTCTCTTGATGGTGGTCTTGGCGGTGTGTGCGGTGGTAGCCTGTTCGAAGCGACCACGTCCGCCACCACGATCAATCGTCGCCTGTATTCAGGGCATGCCGAGCTTGCACCAGGTAATATTAACATAGGTGGATCGTAAGCGATTGGTAAAATTAAGCCACGTTGAGCGTAATCAGTCCCTGGATGGATGACCATCAGTGGTAATTTTTTTGTGCGCTTTCGTGCTTTGTACATTACAAGGCACGAAAGCGCACAAAAAAAATAACTTTGGGTCAGTCCAAATTACTTTTCATACGTGGCAGTCTTCAAGATGTGTAGAAAGCCCTACTAAGGACTTCGAATCTACTTACTGACAGATTGCTCGCATCTTAGAAATTAGGATCATTAATAAAAAGATGTTCCAAATCCCTCCTCAGGATTAGCGATAGAACTCAGATAGAATTACACACCTGTTTGAGGTTGTATGTGGATATCCATGGCTGTACCGAACACTTATCACGAAGTGTCAGATAATCCCGTTCATAATTCTCCTTAAATAAATATATAACCGCCTGGCGGATGATATACATCCAAATTTAGTATTTAAGATACTGTTGTAACCTATCTATTCTATTTTACTATACTATTTTGATACATTTTGTTTAAAACAAGTGAAAGTAAAATGAATTAATGCTGATTGATCAGCAGACAGGCAAAATAGCGTATATTGTGTAGCAGTGAGAAAAGCGTTCAGAATAGATATTAAGAGAGGAAGGTTAAGCCGAAGGTATCCGATAAGAACCGAAGATTACCGAATGGCACACGACGTGTCATCGGAACATTTCACTATAAACACGCCAATATTTTTTTATATATTTTTTTCTTAATTCCAGGGTGCTATGCCAAAACAAAGGGCCGATCGAAGGGCTTTGATCAGTGAACGCAACGAGTCAGGAGATGCTTCTAGTGTTCAAAATGCATCTCTTCCGTATATGCCGTCCAAGGTGATTATATTTTGAAAATCTTTGATCATCTATTTTGATCATCAACCTATGTCTCTGCTGGGCACATGTGTCCTGTTAAAGCCAGAAGAGTTAGGCCTTAGCCACACCACAAGAGTTAGGCACATTGACCAAACGCGAATTGGTAGACTTTTCATACCCTGGAGAACTAAAGTTCTCCATACCTCCATACTTCTCACTTTAGTTCTTACGTATGAGAAGTCCAAGTCCAGGGTAAAGTTCTCCATAAATGGAGAACTCTCTGGCATCAAGTCTTCCTCACTTTATTTTTCTTCATCACAAAAGCCAGCCACAATGATTTTCTAATATATAAATTTGAAAAATCACAAGTGCGACGATTTGAACCATTGTCTCCTCGTGGGAAAGGTCAAAATCTTACCTACCAGGCTATCTGCTTCATTCTTTTATAAATAAATATTTAAAAATATGAAATTTATTTACGAACATAATTAATTTGTTTTTGTATGACATTAGACTCCATAAAACAAATTGTAATAAAAGCCGAAACAGTTCACAGGAAGTCCGTGTTCATACGGCAATGAATTAAAAGCACTGACCACATTTCCACACTGAATAGCGATGGCATTTTTCTACGTTACATAGGAATTATTGTTGTCATTAACAATGTCGAATTTAGTTCTAATTTAAGTTTAAATAATAATTTGCAGCGATCATCGAGTGGAAAGAATTGCGTGATATCCGATCCACCGGCGCATGCGCCGCCCCCTCCCCCCGCCCCCGCAGTCATGATCCCCCGCGCGAGGCTCCATCCCCACCACTCTGACAGGTATCTCAACATATTAAAAGTAAATTTCTCTTCACATTAAAATCATTACTTACAACAAAAAAAAACTGAATTCCAAATATATCAATACATTTTGGGACATTTTTATGAATCTAATCAAACGTAATTTATCGTCATTAGTTCGATAGTTTAACCGTTATAATGAAATCGTCATGGATTGTAAGAACTGCCGTACTCGCCGCTCTTTACTTTTCAAGTCAACGTAACCCCTGTAGACACCATATGTTATTTTTATAGTCTGTGACATTCATGGCATTGTAACCATTCTAAATATCGTCCCTTTTGTATAAAATTTGATCCAATTGTCTTGTTTCGACATACAATGAACTATTTCTTTTTTATTTTGGGTAAAAAATGATTCTACGTATTTTGAAAAACACTATGATGATTTCTTGCTAAGTACATGATTTACTTTTCCAGTCGGGACAATCTAGCCCGAAAGAGAAGCCTGGAACTTAGCAACGAAGCTAAACTAATCAGTTATCTAGAATCTGGGGCAACTACTGCAAATGACGAGGTAAGAACTTTCAAAAACAATTATCTAACCTTTGCATAATGACTTATTTAAGTTGGAATAGTAGCAAACGAGGGAGCAGCCCATCTGTTGTTATATGGTCTCTAGAGCCCATGGACGCCTACGTTCAACCTCAAAATAGACTACATAACCACCATACATCACAACACAAAACATCACAGCTACATAACACACCATAGCTACACAACACACCATAATCACACAACACACCATAGCTACACAACACACCACGACCATAAAACACACCACAGCCACACAACACACTACAGCCACGACTTTTTCTACTGATCTCTTTTCTGCTTCTATACACTTCTTGATAAGTTGAAGAATTTGATATCCGTCGTGCCTAAACACACGGCCCAGATAGGCATTTTAAAGATGGTAGAGCCGTTAGAGCTCGCCCGGGGCGGTACCACCGCCACCCTCATAACCCGCCGTAAAGCAACATGCTCTACATGTATTGTGTTTCGGTTGGAGAAGTGTGGTTGCCGGATACACATTATTGGAGGCGACCATCTTAGTCCTCAAGAGTAGGAACGCATTTGCGTCCATCTTTAAATAGAACTTCTGTTCCATTTGAGATCGGACGTGGTTGTCCATGAGCTGCAGTGACCACTTAACATCAGGTGGCCTGCATGCCCGTTTCTTACCCTTTCATAATAAAAAAAAGTATTAAGATGAACGTTTTAATGAGTAACAAAAATTTTATTATTTCATTGTTTTTATAATTAGTGTCAATGTAACAATGACAGATCAAAATACAATATTTTATCCTGATCAAAAAATAGTATAGTATTGAGATGCTTGTCCAGAGGTCGACATGCCTCTATAATGCATTACGAATAATAATTACGTATGTATTAACTAAAAAGTCGTGATTTCAACAGAAATTATTATTATTCCACAGATGAGAAGAAAACACAGTATAGAATCTTCGTATAGCGCCAATAAGGACAGGCATAACAAACAAGGTATGTTTTTATGTAAGGAGAGTAGTGAGCCTACTTAACAAGTACCGTTAAGTCTACTATTTACGAGAAACATAAAATTAAAATATAAGTTTCAACAAATCAATTACAAATATAATCCTAGAAGTAAAATACTGCATCAAGATTATTCCTGGAATGAGTTCCCAGAACTTGGCAACATTGCTGGTTGAGTACCTAAACCATTATGATTTATCACTGTTAATACTTTATTATGTACTAGCGACCTGGCGCAGTTTCGCTCGGGTATTGGAGTTCATGTTTACTTAGATTATTTTTCTGTCATACATGAACCAGTCGTTACCTAGTTGCAAAAACGAACAATTAGAAACATCTGTTTCGAACGACGACTGAATGTACTCAATTTAACTATTTGATTTTTCGCCCAATTTACAAAAAAAAAACTTAACTTATTATGCACCAAAACCTTCCTCGAGAATCACTCTATCTGTCGTTGAAAACTGTGAGAAAATCCGCTCATTATTTTTTGAGTTTATCGGGAAGAGACAGACAGACGCGACGGAGGACTTTGTTTTATAATATTTATAGATTAGATATTAATATGCATGTAATTAATTTACATTTTCCAGGTGCGTTAGTATCAGCAGGGTTCAAGGTGTCGACGACCATTAGACCAGATGAAGCCATGATGAAGGAAGACAGGGACGACCTGTCATCGGTCAACAAGACAGATCTAGAAACAGATATGTCACGCTTCGACACTCTCCGGAAGTCTTATAGGTATTGTTGATGAGTTCAGGTAATGTACTAAATGTTATTATAGAAAACAATTTAGTCACAAGTTACAGGATTCTAAAGGTTTATAATTGGTTCGGAGTTGTTTAATATATAATAGTTAAAAAGAACTAATAACACGCTTTTATAAAAAAAAAAATTAACTATTATTTATTTTTCATATTATTGCATTGTCATTGGTCCTTGATACGTGTGCAAAGTTTCAAATTAATGAGACTTCTGGACATTGGTGAATATTATGCTCAAAGAATTCGTTACATACATACATACAACCCAAGCTAATAATAGCGTATTAAAAATGGGGTGAGATATAAACATGGTCGTGTGTCGTACGTGAATACGTTTATGTAACAGGTTTGTTAACTTTATAATATTTTAATAAATAATTTACAAATATATTGTAAAAGTTATAATGTTTGGAATGTTAGTCAACCAAACTTGCGGTCTGGCTGGAAAGAACAAAAATAAAGAGGATTTAAAAAATATATTTTTTATGTAAGATATGCTTGTCAGATGACATACACCAAGAGATTGCAGATTAAATTAAAAAATAATGTTCTGAGTTGTAATTAATTTGGAAATATAGACGTGACCACATATGTAATGAATTCTTTGATCCTTTACCTATCGAGTGGTATAATTTAATGTGAAATGTAGAGGATAGATTTGAAACGACAAAGCCGAACTGTATCCCCCGATTTTCTTATCATTTGGTATCTTGTATTGCCCCCGTTCGGTAGGTATAGTAACAATTTTAAAAACGTGTTTACGTCAAATAATATTTACGCATAAAATAGTCAGTTTTAAAATAATAGCTCAAGGTTTACATGTTAAGTCAAGATCATATGTTTTAGTGTCAAGCCGCCATGTTTTAATGTCACAGATTATAAATAGAATTAAAACGATTAACCTGACTTGGCAGTTCACGATGACGTGATTCAAACTCTAATACAACAAATATCTTTAGACATTTTATGATGTAACGGTTACTCATGATTACAAGTTTAACCGTGACCACGAACGACCACGATGTCAGACAGGATTTAAGTCCTGATTGTGATTTGACGTAGATATAGAGGCCTGAGATCATTTAACATTAGGTGGCGTGTATGCTCGTTTGCAACTTTTAAAATAAAAATGTAAATTCGTTCGTAATATATTTATGATAGATAATAACAATTTCAGTCAAGAAGACATGTCAGAGTGGACTGATGCTGAGAGGCGGCTTGGGGAGCTGTAAGTTAAAATAAATAATAATTAAGTCATTGATATTAATTTACTTTAATTTGTAATAACTTACATTTACTAAGATATATGTCATATATTTGATGAACAAAACCGAATACTCAGATCAAGAATTAAAAAACAACTTTTGTTATTATTTTTTTGAAATTAGAATTATTTATTTTTATTATGTGTCATTATTTTTATTTTAGCAAATAAACACTTAATCCTATTTTTTTACATTTATTATTCAAATAAGCGAGCGGCAACCGATATAATACATTTATATTTTTTTCTGTAATTTAACCGGGGAGATACCATCGCTCCGTACATGATTTCCCGTAAAACAATTGTTTTGGTTAGAGAGGAGCCATTAAACATTATTAGTAAATATATAGATACATTTACATTCAGACGTAACGAATATTGGTTTTCATCGCATAAATATTTGTTATGGATAGGAATCTTTATCTGGGTGGGTCTATATCTATTCAAATAAATAAAATTGGAGTGTCTGTTTGTATTATTAATATAACCACTTTTTACTAAGTGCATATGTATGTGTACACGATACGTATGTATTTACGTTTTTTATCTATTTTTGTCTGTCTGTTTGTTCTGGCTAATTTCTGGAACGGCTGGATCGATTTTGACGGGACTTTTACGGGCAGATAGCTGATGTAATAAGTAACTTAGGCTACGTTTTTTTAGACTTATATAAAAAATAATAATAACGCGATGAAGTCGCGGGCACAACAAGTTTAGCTACAATTTATCTATCTACATAACTGACAATTTAATTTTAATTACAATAAAACTAAAAAAAAACATGTCTTTTTTAATTTGACAATTATAATAAGTTTTTTTATGCGTATATTCTTATTCTTCTAAGGACACTGTCGGAAGCCCGTTCAGTTGGTGGTACGTTACCAGCAAGCACGGGTCGAGCTGCGTCATCAACGCGTCTTACGTCACATCAGGTATTTTGAAAATATTTTTGAAATTATACTTGTGTACTTTTATAATTTGTTAACTTTAATAATGTATGTCCCATTTTCCTTTGTTTTAATACCAATTTAAAGCATATTTTGCAATGATTAAAAATTCTACTGTGCTGTGCTAAATTTCGAGTTATTTCAAACTAAGCAATTTTGATATTACTTATAATCACACAAACACACAAGGAAAACATAAAAAATATTCGAAGTTTATGTCTAAGCTGTTCAAAATTAGGAATCCAAATATTTCCGTATTAAAAAAATCTTTTTTGATTAATATTTTTCTTGTAGTGAAAACCTACAGGATGCTATGTGTAGTCTTTTAAAGAATAAATCAAAAAACTTTTTGATAATTAAATACAGACATTTAAATTTTGAGCGCAGAAAATTATATAGTTATAATAACTTATTTCTCAAATAAAAAAGTCTGAAATTAGAAAATCCTGTTGAGTACACATTGTACAATAAAATGAAATAACCGTTATGATATAAATTTAACTTGGTTTATTAATTATATTAATTATCTAGGAGGCAAACACGATGGCTGAACGGGATCTGGGTTCCACCTTCCTTCTGCCGCACGTGCACCTCTACAAACCCGACCTTGTTTGTATAGCACCTTATTTTAGCACTAGATTAAGTACTAAGCCCACAAAATTGGTCATAGATCCTCTATATAGACTTATCGAAGTGACCATACTTAGTCTTATGTGACAGTGACTTGGTAAATTGTCATATTTCGTTGCAAGTCATAAATTTAATAATAAAAACTGCGGGCGGACACAATGTGGATCATATATTAGACCAGCAGTTATCAAATGTTTAAAATTTAATTTAATTTAATTTTAAAGTAAATTTCATTAGTAACACGTTTGATCGACGCCGCCAGTGACAAGAGGGTTGGTTCATATCTCGCGCAGAGAATTGCGATTGCTATTCAACGCGGGAATGCAGCTAGCATTCTTGGAACCATGCGGCATGTGCACAGACTCAATTTAGGTTGTTTAGGTTACGCTTTTATTATTTTATAATTCGTTTAAAGATTTTCATCATTATAAATAGACAGAAAAAATAATGAAGTTTTTCATTAACCATTTTCTTTTGTATTTCTTTCAGACTAGTGATGTTTCCGAGTTTGATTCGCTGTAGGCAACGTTCTGGAGAATATATGTATGATGTAAGGTTCATGGTTGTTATTCGTTGTAAAGCAGACATTATTGTTTGCTCCTTATTATAAGATGTTGCTATGAAGAAGATTGATTCCTTTGTTCATATCACTGGAAGTCTTACTAACGTTAATAAACTCCCAATCTTATAGCTACTTAATTAAATAGAATTCTTACTAACATTAATTAAACTCCCAATTTACAGATACTTAATTCACTAGTAGTCTTACTTATATTAAGTAAATCCCAATCTTGTAACTACTTAATTCACTGAAAGTCTTATTCTCATCGATAATCTCCTAATCTGGTAGCTAGTTAATTTAATCGAAATCTTAGTCCTATTCATAGACTAATAATTTCGTAGCTAATTAAGTAGTTTCGCTAGAAGTCTTATTCCTATCCAAAGTCTCTCAGTCTTGTAGTTACTTAATTTCTTTGAAATCTTACTCCCATTCATAAAATCCTAATTTCATAGTTACTTAATTCGCTAAAAGCCTTGTTCCCATTCATAAACTCCCAATCTTGTAACTACTTAATTTCTTCCATATCTAACTCCTATTCATAAGATCTTAATCTCTTAGTTACTTTATTCGTTAGAAGTCTTATTCCCATTCATAAAATCCCGGTTTTGGTAGCTACTTAATTCAATAGAAGTCTTACTTTCATTTCTAACTTCTGTTAATAAGGAGAACGAGTCTTTTATCACCAAAGTGAAGACTTATTTATTAATTTATTTATTCTTAGAATAATTTCTTTTAAAAATATTTACCTGTTGACTTTGTCCCGAGATAAAAAAAAGTATATGGGTCCGTTTATAGAGCAAGCTGGAGAAGGTTTCTCTATAAACGCACCTAAATAATGCCATAATACGTGTAAGCATAATCGTAGATTTAAGTTTTGAAAATGATTTGAAGGGGAAATCGTGATGATGAATTTTTGAAAATGAATAAATAAATCGATTTCTTATTTGAATTATTTTCGCTTTAATGTAAAGTGATTTAAAATTGAATTGTGCAACGAATAGTGCCAATAAAAGTATTTTTTATAAACCACAAAGGTGAAAGTGATCAGAAAACAATGTTATTTTTGAGCCATGAGGATGACCTGATTATTTTGATATTTATAATAAATGATAATAATTACAATGGTGTAGAATTTACAAACAGTTTTGAAATAAGTATGTAATAAGATCTAAATATCATTTTAATGATATATAATCATAGTAATATTAAAATGTCTTTAAACATAAAATAAACTTTGTAAATTTTACCTCTGTCTTGTGCTTTAACTTTTATGAATATCTATTGGCAGAGGGTCTTAAGTTGGTTTCCCTTTCCGGCGTAAGCCTAAATGAAGGAGAATTAGAGGTTAAGAGTCTTGGCGTTTTGTCTTTGTATGTGCGTGAGATCCATAAAACGTAAAGAAGTTTTTAAAGCGTGATTTTCAGAAGCTATTTTACCGTAATTTATTTCGCTAATTTATTTTTTTACTTTTTATGTCTTTGTTAAATAAATGTTATTATATGAACCTTTGTTTTATTTTACATATTTTTTACGAAATTGTTTAAGATCCCCATTTCGTTCCTCAGGGATGGAACTTCCAAAATTATTATCTTAGTACTCATTTACGCTATATAAAGAACATATCTGCAAAATTTCAGGATTCTATTTAACCGTTTCGATTCTGTGTCGATCTTTGGGTGGGTATATCAGTAACCTTACTCATTCATATTACGAGTATGTGGATTATTATGTATTATGTGTTGATGATACACATTTGTGTACAGCTTTTAAGATTTAGTTTTGGTTACCAGATAATTTACTGCACAAAATATTACTCCGAGATCTATTATTATTAAAATGTTGTTGTGGAGTTAAATACAGAAATGTCTATGATTGAAGTTACCTAAAATCAGGAGAACTTCATTACCGTTCTGTCCGACTTCATTACTTTGCTTTTACGAAGAAAATTTTTCGCCATAAATGATAAGTGTGTGTAAAAACCTTACAAATAAATAAAATATTTGCATTTAAAAAACAAATGTCTCTTTCAACAGGCAATAAGATAATAGAGAGGATAAATAAAAATGGATTTAGAAATGAAACAACATATTAAATATGAGACATAGCGTTTTTATTAATATTCAATAATATTTAGTTATCAATAGAATATTCAGCATATTACAAATACAACGTGAAACATTGGAACAGAGCAAATAAACTGGTCTTAAAACTTAATACAGCATTGCAACTCCTGTCGCTAGCTTACTCTTAACACCAATTTTCTTAAGCACACGGATATTTAAAATAAAATTAACTATATTTATATATACTAACAGCAATGATTCCCAACCTTCAGCTACTTTAGGGAGTTCACACGCTGCAGGTTTTCGCCCCATATCAGCATTGCCATCGTGAGTTTAGCTAAGCTTTCAGATTTTATTTCTAGATCTTAATTTACCCACTTCAGTCTCATCCCTTTTATTCTCAAATCCTAGAACTTCCTTCTCTTATAACCAACCGTAATAAATACAAACCTTATTGGTTAAAACAATTGGAAGTGAGCGAGTCTGCGATTAACTTAGTTGCGTTCTGAGTCTACGACCAACTTCAAAGTTATAGGCGTTACAAAATGTAGCAATAATCCTATAAGTTCTATGTACCATCCAACTATTTTCAATAAAAGTTTCATTATTTTCAATTAAAAGCCAAAAAAGGTCAACGATGTAGCATTTGTTATCAAAATTAACATAAATGGAGAGAAAGCTAACATATAAAATGCTAAAGTAATCAAAAACAACTATGCACATTGATCGTAATTTTAAACTAATTGTAAAAAAGCTATTTCGATATCACATCACACGAGATCTATTAATAGCTTAAGTGCAAGTTGGCCGTAGATATGTCGCTGCTACCTTAGCCTATATTTGTACCTCTACCTAGCTAAATTATTCGAGAAATTGTGCATCAATCCAAAGCATCAGACATCATGTAACCGATATCTGATCCCTTATGTTTTTCATAAAACCCTTGCTTAAACAAGATAGAGACTCATCAAGTTCTGAAATATCCTCGTCTATACCTAAGATCTCTTCCAATGATTCAAAGTCAAAATGGATAACTTCAAAAACATACCTACTTACATAGTACCTTACAAAATAGTTAATACTCCTACTACAAGTGTTAACATCGTAATGAATAAGCATAGTATTCCCAAGACTAGATTTAAGCTAAGCGCTATAGGTTATAGGTCGAAGTAACATGGACCAGTGTCGTAAAAAATCGACGGTACAGTACAAAAGTGAGTACCAAAATACTATCCAAAAATTACTCGGCATATATGGCCGACATCTACACAAATATTCAACAAACTTTCCATATACGAGTTTTGAACAAATATTTAGTTACAAATGTTGGACATATATACTAAGCCTTATTATCCGAACACCTAATTAGTGATACTGTAAATAGTTTGTCAGTTAGACTTGAAATGGCTAGTAATATCGCATCTCTGTTATGGACTTTCAGGATCATGGCAATAAATGTTAATATCCTCTATCACGTAAGTAGATATATTTATGTTGATATTGATATATGTCTACGTTATTCAGTATATAATGATAGTCAAACTTGAGTAAGGTTGTCGACAAGTCAAGGTAGGATGGTTGGATGGTCTGATTGTCAATCAAGAAGTTTCGCACCGTGCAATTTAGCCAAGCTTTTAAGCTGCGTTTAAACCTAATCAACAAAATGTTAAAATATTTAATCAACCAAATAAATATAATTTGAAAAGTGAAATTAAATTGAAGACAATAGAATTTTTCAAATTCTAAAAAACAATCTACTTCTTTGCAGCATCATCAAGACTCGATTGTGGTGACTTTGCGAGCATCGTCAGGGATCTGAAAAGAAAGTAAATTAATTATAAATGATAAATCACAAATTGAAATAAATGATGATTTTTATTTGATTCTTGTGGATACAATATATTAACTAATAAAGAAAGCGATGAAAGGATGAACTTGAATTTTTCTCAAGATTAATTACTTAAAATGTCACAATTCATGCTTCAATTATAATATTATAATCAGCAATATCACAATCAATAAACCTATAACAAAAGAAACAAACTCAAAAAATAAAAGGTGTTGAAGAAGCGCAAAATATGATTCAAGTAAAGGTGATGAGCAAAATAAAAATAATAGGCAATATAATATAAATAGTGTACCTATTTGACGAACTTTTCTTGAGAGTGACTTAAACAATAGCAGCTGCAATGATAATATTACGGTTTTAGTTGGTACGATTTGGACTGAATATTAGAGTAACGATAAACAGGGAAAGTGAAATAATAAAAACGAAAAAGCTAAAAAGCAATTACGTGAAGGTGAATTACGAAAGAAAAAGTAAAAATGCGCATACAAAAATAAAAAATAAGTTTTCTTTTAAAACTGTTGGAATATTTTGCAATAAAATATCATAGATTTCTAATACTAGTAGAATCTAATTAGGTATTGAGTATATCACTATGTATACATTTATTAACTTTAGTAAATTTAAAAGTAACTTTTCTTAAATTAAAAGGTACCTTCTTTGCGCCGGCACTGGCGGCGAAGGTTGGGTAGTTGGTGGTAGAGACGCTGGGCAACTACCAGATAGAGTAGGTTGAGTATCATCTTCTTCCCTTCGTTCTCCTGTAATTAGATTTAATTTGCGTTCAGTGAAACTTCCGACGAACTTTTTCGAACATCAAAGACAAATGGATGTCTGGTAGTAGCATTGACTCGAAGAAGCAACGACAGAAATTACGTAGTAAAGATTAACTTTCCCCACGGTGCTCATATCAAGTAAGTATAAATCGAGTCAGCGTAACGGGAGGGGGACTAAACTGGAGCTATTTTCTCTAGACTGAAGATGCGCTAATAATTCACAGAAAGCACTTTTTATCATCAGTTTAGCATCTACGAATCCACCCGCAGGCTTGTAGTGTCGACGTAGACACATCACGTATGTTTGCCCTTAAACCGTAGTGTTGAAATATCCTTCGGATGTTAGCCCTAAGTGCTTAGTAATTTCTAAATTGAAAATTAATATTACCTCGAACAATGGGTGTATCTCCGATGTAGAACGTTGCGGCTGGAGCCTCAACAGTGGCCTCTCTCACTGAGTTATCTCCGCTGACGGCACTCAGGGTATCAGTACTATCAAACATGATGGTACGTTCCTTAGCTTTCGGTGTTTTACCATCCAGTTCCTAAAACAGGAGAAAATATTGAAACATTTTCATTGACGACAACGACGGGTATATCTATACGAGTATTTTCTTTATTTTATGTTAAGGTTTCTATAGAGTTGCATGCCAGGATTAATTTTTGACCTAGATTTTTTCAAAATTATAATTTGTTTGCTTACATATTTATTTATCATGACTGTATATTTTGGGATTTATACTATTGTAAAAATTAGTTAAAACACTTTTTAACGCCGGATCTAGATAGTCTGTACAAAATGACAATTTCATTGTTAAGCTCCCAAGTACATATAATATTTTCAATCGTGTGTTTTTATATATGTTTCGATACAATAAATAATTTTGTATTGTATTATCTCGTACATGTACGCGTATACTTATATTTATTACGGGTATACAGGTAACATTTACAAAAATACTATCACTACAAAAGTATTTTTAACAAACGATCCAAAGTGAAAAATCAATCAATTTTTATGAAGTTTAATGTTTAATTCAACGATAACTTATTATTTCTTAGTAAGGTAAGCACGATGTCTAAATCCCGAAAAGGTGCTATATTTTTGTTTAGTATCGTAGTATCGTAACGCTATACTAGATTTATATATTCTTTCAAATGACTTACCAATCGTTCAGTATCAGAATCTGGTTCGTGAACCTCGTATTGAGAATAATGTTCACTGGTGGACTGATGTTCTAGGCTTTCCATCTGCACCGCGGTCACCGGGTCCAGGGTGTCCAAAGAGGATACCATGGTGTTCGACCCTGGAGGGTGAACCGCTGTTATCTTTCTGATTAGTATCAAGCTTGGTGGGATAGCAATACATAAGAAAATACACACTTATAAGCAAGGATGAGAGCCTTTCTGGAATTTTAAAGGTGATTAAACACATGCTAAATTCATATGTCCATTAGTTATGATTATAGAAGAAGCGATAAAAGACATGGATTACTTAGTAACTATTACTTATATAGTATGATATAATGACTACAGCCAAATGTCCTGAATTTTGGTTTGTGGTAAAGGAGATGAAGTTAGATATTATCTAGCTTGTATAAAAGGATTTAAGCATACCAATTAATAATAACAAATAGGGATTACAATCGAAGCCGTTGTATAGTCAAAAATACATTTTTCGAAAAATTTAGAATCCCGTGTACCTATTGAATAATACATTATTATCAGCATTTGATAGGTGGTAGTAGTATAGTTCGACCAGGGAGGTTCCACCACCGTCCTCATAATCCGTCATTAAATAACTCTTGTGCTTCGGTTTGAGGGATGCGGTTGCCAGCTACTCTTAAAAGCCAGGTGACAATCTGAGTCCTCAAGAGTAGCGACGCGACTACGTACGATTTCAGATAGATCTTCAGTCCTGTTTGAGGATCTATGTGGATGTCCATGGACTGCAGTAACTATTTAACCTGTTTGCTCATTTGCTACTTTCCTGACATAAAACAAAACATCTACAAAACAAATACACAAACACAAAGACACACAGCACTATCATAAAAAGATAAACAAGAGTTCAGATGACGCCATCTATAATCATAAATTATCAAGATCTAGAATTATCAATCACAAGATCATTTAATTTTTAAGTTCGAACTAACAAGACTACTTTATCTGTCGTACATATGCGATTACTTGAGTATACATCGACATTCTACTAAGATAAACTGTTATAAGAATTATCCTTACCTCCTGAAGTAAGACTTCCTGTCATAGGTGTATCTACTTCGTAATTATATGTTGCCCTGGTAGCATTCGAGCTCGTTGCCTCCAAGCTGTCAGTACTGCCCAGCATCAGATCAGCACGCGCCCTGTATTAATTATAACATCCATAGTACATTTTTATTCCTTTGTAGATCTTGAGTTTTTAAACAGGAATGCTTGTAATTGTACTTAAATGAAACAAAATTGTGAAAAGTAAAACTATGTTTCTACCGCGGAGGTACTACCGCGAACCTCTTAATCTGATTTGAAGCAATTCTTCTATGGAACGGTTCCTTGCTAACATTCCTTGCTATACTTTGAAGGAAGGCGTCCAGTATCTTAATTCTCAGAGGTAAAATGCATCTAAGCATGATTTCAAACAGGTTCTGTAGGAGGTTGGACGTAGATAAGGCTGTAGAGACTATTTAACTATAGTTATTCTGCACGCTCATTTTCTAATCTTTTAGAATAAAAAAAATACGTACCGACTAAAACTCCCAGAGGAACTTAGCTCTTCGTCTTGGCCGCTCCACGAACCACTCGCCGGATCTGTCAAATGTTTACCAGAAAGAGATACAGTGCTGTGAGCTACCGACCTCCCAGAGGAGGGTGATAGCTCACGCACTGCACTCCCCTCCCTAGAAAAATCAAGATCTTCTGGCCTATCTGAAGACATCATTATAGTATGTCTAGAAGTAGTCACTATTTCACCCTCCGAAGTTTGCCTCTCAATCACCGTCATCAGACTATCCATTTCTGATGGCTGTGACGCCAGAGACGAGGACATCTCAGAGCCAAACGACATTCCACTTTCATCGAATTGAGCTGGCCTTGAAGGTATATCGATAGCTCCGTCTCCTTCAGTGCTCGTTACAGTCTCCGATACTTTCTTTCCATCGACGAATCTTTGTTGAATAACAGTGGTAGTGCGCACAACTTCTATAACTCCACCATCCACCGTGGAAGTGCTTTCTATCTGTTCCTTCTTTGATTTTTCTTCTTGGTCTAAAATTTTCATCATTTCCTCACAATCGCCGGGAATTGATTCAGCAGAACCATCGCTAGGTGCTGCAGCACAAACGAATGATGAAGACTTTTTGCATTCTTCAACTACTTCTTCAGGCTTTACTTGAGAAGTTTGGGGTTCTGATTCAGGAACGAAGAATGCACCTCTATCATCATATTTCTTTACTGTTACAATTTTGGGTGCAACTTGTTCTTGCATTTTTTGTTCTAAAGCCATTTGCTGTTCAATAAGCCTTCGAATGGCCGCTGAATCAGATAACAGTTTCTGAGATGGGCTACCGTAGCTTCCGACTTTCTGTGATGGGCTCCCAGTTTTTTGGGATGGACTTCCGCTCTTTTGGCTAGGGCTACCACTTTTTAATGGTGGGCTGCTATCAGAGCTGCTATCATAGGATCGCTTTTCTTGTTCGAGAAAACTTCCACTTACAATTTTAGGATCTGCTAGTAAAAGAGCTTCTTTTTGTTTCGCTAATAATTCTGCCTTCAAGGCTTCAAGGCAAGCAGATTCGAGTCCTTCGAATTCCTTCAAACTAGAAATGGAAATATCATCGCCTTGACTTCGGCTTAGAATATAACGTCGAGGTAAAGAACCATTTAATGAATCTTGAGAAGATGATGAATGTTGCTGATATTGTTCCATAAGGGCTCTTTCTAGATTTTCAAATTCTTGTAATGAACTTATAGATATGTCATCATTTTCTCCTTTAATTCTAAATCTCATTCGTGATGCCATTTCAGATTCAGAATAACTTCCATAAGAGTTTCTGAAACTACCGTAGCTCCCTATTGATTCTTTTTGCGAGCTTAAACTGCCAATTCTACTAGCGTCAAAATCTGTCATTTCTTCTTCCTTAATATCTTCCAATGGAACTCTTTCATAGTCGTATCTTGGGTCACCTTCAAATTGCATCTGTATCCAACGTTTTCCTGCTTCTATTTCGGCTAATTCTTGAGCTTGCATTCTCTTTTGTTCTAATTCATATTGAAGTAACTCTTCATCAGATAGTGATCCAGATGTGCTGCTAGTACTCTCTTGTTTTTTAGTTTTTGACAAATATTCCTCAACTTCAATATCATGACGCTTTACGTATCTCTTTTGAGTCATTATCTGTACACTTTTGCCTTCCGGGTCAGTTTCTTGAGCTTCCTTAGCAACTTCTTCAATGACAACGAAATCATCCATCTCACTAGGCTTGTCCACCATTTCAAACTCATCACTAGTAGGTGATTCTTGTTCTTTCTCATATGAGTGCAGGGTTCTTTCTTCAGTTGTAATCACAAGTTCAGATCTGCTACTCTCTGTAATGAGGTCAGATTTAAGTTCAGGCGTTTCAGATATATCATACATATCATCGAGTACGTATTCCCTTCCGTTATCAGTCGACAGAGAACTTTGGCTTGGTGCTGATAAAGGTGTGTGTGGCGTCGACAAATGTTCGTGTGTTTTTAAACTTGATGTAGAACTTTGCTTGCTTTCAAGTTGGGTTTCAGGTGATTTAACAGTAGACTTTTCAGCTTTCGTTTTGGGTACAGAAGAATCACTTTTGGATTTCAAAATTTCTTCATATTGTTTGGATCCTACTGGTATAATATCATCTTCAACATCTACAAATTCTCTGCGACTCGGGGGTCTTTCCGTTACGGTAAATGGTATCACACTTACATCTTGTACGACTTTTTTTACACATTCCTCTTTTATTTCTACGTCTGCCGATTGTGGTGTACTTTCAACAGTTTCTATGGTACTTTTAACAATAATTGTATCATCTTGTAGTTTTTCTTTCGGTGCAGGAGATACACTACCAAATTTTTTAATTTCCTCATATTCAGCAGATCCAACTGGTATAATTTCACTTTCTATATCGACAAATTCTCTTTGCGGTCTTTCAATTTTTGTAACCGAGAACGGAATCGCTTGTTCTTGTTCAGCTGTTGATTTTGTTATAGTTTCTTGAACCTCCTCTTTGTCCAACTCTGGCTGAGATTGTGATGATGACATGTCTACTTTTGAAATAGAAGACGATAGAATTTCATCTGTTTTAAGCTGGCTAGATATCGTAGTATCAGATCCTTCTTTATCTTTAGAAGAATCTTCATCAAATTCTATACTTTCAGAAGCCCCTTCTATAGGGAAGTGTTCAGGAATCAAATCTTTGGGTTGGAAACGCATTTCGTGTGATCTCTTCATTTTTCCGACTAGCTCAATATCATCCGATTTGTTTCCATCTTCATCACCGGATATTTCCTCATCACTAATATCTTTATGCTTAATTATTTGATCTTTGTCAACTTCATGTAGAAACTGTTCCACATAAGTGCTACTCTCCATTAATTCTTCTTTTAGCTCATTAGCTGATGGTACAAGTGTTTCTGATGCGTCCGATATATCAATACTGGCTACGTGACTAGATCCATCTGAGTCAAGACTTTTCATACTATCTCTTGAAGCAAGTGAGCTGCCCGCAGTGTAATAATCTTTGGATGTCCTTAATGATTGTAACGAAATGTCGTGACTAGTAAGTGCAGTATCAAAATCAGTACCACTTTGAGCTGTCATCATTACTTCAACATCAGAAGACAAAGGTCTACTTTCTGAAGTTTCAAAGCTATGGTAATGACTTTCTCCTGAACTAGACCAGCCTTCTACTTCTGACGCGGATCGTCTTTCAACTACACTCACTTTGGCTTTAATATGCTTCTGAACTCTTAGCTTAACTTCTGGACTTCCTTTAGAAGAACCCTCACGGTCAGAATAACTTTCAGTTTCTAAAATTGAATGTGGCCCACTGTCCGATTTTAATGATATATCAGCAGATTCTAAAGGTGGACTCGATTCTTTGATCAAAATAGTGTCCTTGTCCTCATCAGAAATAGTTGTTTCTTCTTGAGAACTTACTTTTTGAGAAATACTGTCTGACTTTTGGCTATCGAGCATCTTATCATCTTTTATTATATGTATTTGAATCTTTTCATGTTCATCGATAGGTTGGGGTTCTTCACTTATGACTTCTGGTCGGTCTGGGCTAATAAGAAGTTTGAATTGAAATTCCGAGGGTGACTGCTTGTACTTTATGCTTCCATCACTTTTTTCACTTATTATTTCAACCTGTGCTGCCTCAAGAGATTGCTTGACTTCATCGATGGTTTTTTCCAAAACTGATAAGTCAGCAAGTGGCTGAGTAGATATAAGTGTATCAAAATCCACCTTTTCTGATTCAAGTTTCGTAGCGTGAAACTCGGCAGAGGAGAGATCGGTATCGTAGCCACTACTGCATATATCTTCGACGCTTTTTTCCTTTAGTAATTTCATTTCCTCTCGTCTATGATCAGTTCCTGTCAAATATGCCGAGTCTGCTTCTGTGGAGAACTCGGATGGATGTAATGTTTCTGCGCTGACCGTAGAATCCATAGACTTTTGGAGGATTTCGCCTTCGTGAGATTCTAAGGATTTAACCATACACTCAGTGTCAATGCTCTCGCCAGATTTGATCATGATGTCCTTAGAAGTAGTACTAATATCGTCAGATATTTCATAGGTGCTAGGCGACATATCTAATTTTGATGCTTTAGGAATTGCATCCCCTTTTACTTCTCCAAATGGTTTAACTTCTAATACAGTATCACTGTCCGAGCTCTTAGTAGTAGTGCTAGCAGTGTCGAAAGTATCAGACTTAAGCGTTAGGGTTCTTTGTACTTCATCCCCCGTAGCTGAAGTCACTTTTTGAACGGACACTTCTAATATTTGGTCCTGTATTTGATGCAAAGGTAACTTAACAGGCGATTTTGCGAGTATATCTTTCTTTGGTGTTTCACTTGCTTTATCATCATGAGGTAAATCAGGAGCCATCTCGGATTCCGAATGAGTATCTTGACTTCCTGTTCGGCTAAAAGTGCTCTTGATAGGTGAAGTGGATACCTTAATTTCCTTTATAAAATCAACTTCATACACTTCAACATCTTTTTTAAACGATTTAGATTTACTTTTTGGACTGGTTTCAGACGAGTCCCGTCTCTCAGTAGCTTCACTTTTAAAACTGGGTGCATGCGAAGCATCTGAGCTAAGGTCGTCATGTTCTTTACTCTCTATTACGGATTCTTCTTTATGATGTTCTGTTTTTGAACTCACTACCTTGCCTTTTTCGGAGACTTCGATACTTGATACCACCTCATCTTTTTCAACTATCTTTAGCGTTGAATCTACAAAAGCAATTCTTGATTTCATATCTTCATCTTCTTTGATATCTTCCAATTCTTCAGGTTCTGTAAAATATTCTTTGCCCCATTGTTCATGCGACATATCCCTTTCCGAAATTTTAACTTCGTGCTTCTTTTTAACTGTGTCATCTTTAAGAGCAGTCATTCTCTCCTCTGATTTAGTCTGTCTGCCTGTGTATAAGCCTTGCTCAGAAAATTCTCGCTCTACTTTAACTATATCTGTATCATCAGTACTCCTTAGTACTGTTTTAGTTTCAATATCAGACCGTTTTGCGGTAGCTTCATGAGCTTTTTCCAATTTCTTTTGAGAACTTTCAGTTTGATCACCATCTCTTCGGACCATAATTTTTTCCTTCACTTCGTGCTCTTGTCCTCTTAATTCATGTGTTGTTTCAGTTTTAATCACTAATGAATCGTCATCGGAAGAAGAAACTTGTTTAGTCTCTGAAAAGAACTCCTGTCCTGAAATCTTTCGTGTCTCAGATTCCTTGTGAGTTAAAACTGTGCTAAAATCATCGGAAGTCCCGAGACTCGCAACCATACTCGACATAACAGCCTCAGGATCAATACTCTGGAACTTCAACTGTGGGCCTTCAATAGTTTTATGAATAGATGAAGACGAAGTAGAAGTTTCGACTCTCGATTCCGAGAAAAATGTATCAGATGAAGTCGACTTTTGCATCTCCTCCATTTTGACTGCTAATTGTTCTTTTTTAATTTGATCAATCACATCAATACTCTTTTCGATAGTGCGATCAACTAGTTCTATAGCACCACTTGTAATAGTTGGTTGATCGACGTTAACGAAAGTTAGATTGTCCGCCACATGTTTCGTCGGCGATTTCGGCCTAGCAGCTTCGCTGAGTGCTATAGATGCTTGTGTTAACATATCTGAAATAAGAAAACAATTTTTATTGATATCAGCTATTGGTTTAGCATTTACGAACATAGAAGAGAAAGAAGATAGATAACATCTACTAGACTTGGAATTTTGCACATATTGCTCTCAGTGTATGAACATTGGCTGTTAAATAAATATAGTACGAGGCCGGTGAATGTGCCTAAGTGTTTTATTTAATTATGATTATTTAATGCCAATGCGAATAAAATGACAGAATAGTGGCGAAAGCTTTTGTGATGATAAAATGGGTAAAATAAATATAGAACGAGTCTGAATCAAAGCGAAACGTTACTCAAAGATGAACATTAATACAATGTGTAAACAAAAATAGGTGACGGAAAAAACTTGTTTCTCTAGGAACATTAAAAAGCGACAATAATGAAACGATTAAATATGATATCCACTTCTGCTATGAGTCCACTTACCTAAAGCAACGTAAGGGCTCCGCAAGAAAGAAAGTAAAATTTACTGTGCTGTCAAATATTAGCATAACGTATGTGATTTGGCAAAGTTACAAAATCTCAGATTTGGAGGGTATTTTCATTAATAATTGATGCAGTGTTAATGTGTTACTTATTAGAATTCCGGTAACTACACGATAAATTATACACATTAAAACTACACACGTGTAATGTTCATGTTGATTGGGTTTCTTAAATCGATGATTTGTTACCATATTCTACCTACGTGGGTGTGAAAGAGATACATGCGATAATTGGCTGAAAATGAAATAGTGTGGCAAATAAGGATCATACAAATAATTTCTCTTCTACTATATACTATGCTATGAGTAAAGTTTCGCTATGACTCTACTTTGCCACTACTTGCATTAAGCTTATGCATTGTTTTATTTTTAAGTTTTTGGATAAGCTATCATATAAATATAGTAAATTATCATATAGAAATTGGGTCAAGTGAGATACTTGAATTTTTGACGCAATTTTAAAATAGGCATAAGATATTTGCATATTTTTAAAATGATTATTGTGTTTATTGGAGAATATTCGATGTTCTACATATAAGTAAGTATATATTTATTTATAGAAATTTTGAATATTTTAGAAGAAATTAATAGTTTTTAGTCTATATTTTAGTATACTGACCACTCTGATGAGCTTCTGTTTCACTAATTAGGCTATCACCCGCAGAAGACGCTCTAGGGGATTGGCGACTCGCGTCCAGGAACGATGATTCCGAACCTACATGAAACGATGAAAATTTAGTTTCTACCACATTGATTTCCTGATCTTTTGCAGTCTGCCTTTAGTTCCATTGTTATTTTTATCTATATTCTAGATCTTAATTCTTAATCGGTACCAACTTTGGTATGGCTAGACTGATTTGTTTTTTTTGTGTAGTACCATATTGGGGCCGTTTCGGAAAAAGAAAATTAGGAAAGATAGATTTATTCGAATAGGTAGTTAATACGGGAATTGCTATTTCATACTTCTTTCAATGGCGTTCGTTCAAAACTTTGAGTAATATGAACTTCATCAAGCTATCTAGTCTATTTAATATTTACCGAACCATATTTCAAGACCATAAAGTCATCTTTAGGAAATCAATGCTTGAGTATTACCAATTGTATGAAAGGTGTTTGCTTTTTGGTGTGTTCGTCTAAATGGGTGACTTGAATGTGACATGAGTGTTGTGATACTACGGGGTTTGAGGTCATTTGTGATATCTTAGCATTAGTAATTTTACTTCGCTCGAGTTGTCATATGACATGAATGGTATGAAATATCGTTAAAATAGGAAATAAATCATTAGATGAAATGAAAACATTGTATTAAATATGATCATAAATTAAAGTATTTAAACGTAGGAACTTAATATTATATGATAGTTTTAAAAGCAATGATTTCTTGTTTCCATAATCCGTCAAATACCTCGCAGTTGTAAGCCTGTTTGCTTATCTCCGGTCTCTGTTTTTGCTCTTATGCTCAAATCGACAGGGGACGGAGGTGGCGTCTTTGAAAATTTCGAAATGAGATCTGTTAACAAACATTAAGATTATAACTCCTGCTACCTCTTCTTGCCTTTATTTAAGACGTTTTGCTTATATTTAATGCATTTTTATTTACGACTCTGACACCATATTAATAAGAGGTTAAAAAAGTAAATTATAAACTTGTCTGAAAGAGATCGCTACTTTATAGTAGCGGTAAACTCTCAGTTCTCAATTTTACTTATAAGGTAAGGTAGCGATTATTGTTATCGATAAAATAGCTTTTTAGTCACCATTGTTTATTGCTTCTTCTTTGGTGCACTACAAAAAATATTTGGAGATATAAGAGTTTTGGGTGAAGTATGCAATTATATATAGAGGATTGATGAAAAATTGAGAAAGGTAAATATCATGTAAAACTAACCGTGTGTAACATGGCTTGAATCAATTCGAATAAGTGCTCCTTGCGCTGATATATCTTCCAAAAGATTCGAACACCTTCTGTTAAGTTCTTTCATGTCTGGTGCTTCAGTATCATCAGCAACTTTATCATCTGTTTCTTGAGCTTTTTCTTCCTTTGACTTTTCATCAGCACTCATTATTTCTGTTACTGTTTCCAAGGGTATTATCTCAGTAACACTAGCTCCTGCTTTTGTTATTTCTGTTTCTATTTCAGCCATTATTTTGTCAGCTTCCCTAATGATATCTTTTTCAGATTCAGACTTTTCTGATAGTTTAGTTTTTTCGGTTGATTTCTCATCAATCTCGCTCAAAAGTTTACTTTCCGTAAATATTGATGTCTCTTGGGAAGAGCTAGTAGAAACTTTCACAACCTTAGATAATGATCTTTCTTCTTCGATAAACTCTTTACTTATAGTAATCCCGTCTGAAGCATCTGATGCTAATGTTTTTGACACGTCAAAAGATGAGTGATCTTCTGAGAAAGTCTTTTCATCGATAGATCTTGACGTCTCCCTAACACTTTCTATTGAGACTTTTGAAAAATCCTTAGTTAAATCAGCAGTAGAGTCTTTTGACAATTCGTTTGTTGCAAAATCTCTTGAAGTATCCTTGCTATCTATTGAAGATTTAGAGTAATCTTTGGTCAAATCAATAGATTTTTTAGACAAATCTGGAGTACCCCTGTCTTCACCGTGTTCATCAGGTTTTGAATCTTCCTTAGTTTCCATGGAAGTTCTAGAAGGATCTTTAACTAAATCAGCTCCACTGATTTTTGAGAAATCTGCAGAAGTACCATCTTCTAAAACTGATTTTGGATCTTCATCAGATGATTTAGTTAATGTTGATATTACAGTTGTTACCGAAGATTCTGTAGTTGATTTTGACATTAGGTCTGCTCTAATTGAACTGTCTACAAGATGTGTTTTCTTGACTGATGATGATTTATCTTCATCCAATTCCGTGGAAGGCTTATCAGTTGCAACACCATCAGAAACTTCATATTTAGTGTCAATTTTCGGCTGTGAAGAAGTTTCCGGCCCATCTTCGGTGTATTTTGTTTCTTCTCCAAGAAAATCACTCTGAAAAGATACAAATAAAGTAATATATAATTAACTTAATTAAATTGAAGGTAACGAACCTTCAATTCAACCTTTAAATACATAAATTGAGTGAGTTTGAGTTCATAGGGTTGAAGTCCAATCCTCGGATTTACTGAGTATTTATAGTTTTCTGTAATATTCTTTAAAGCTTTTAAAGAGATTACTAATCCTTTTTGCTCCTATTCTGATAATATATTAATTTGGGACGCTCTTATTCTCGTTATAACTTTAGGACAGTAAAAAGTTAATTATGAAGTTTAATTACCTCTTTTTCTGGGAAGTCATCTGCGTCATCGAGCGAATCGGTCCTTATTTTTCTTGTATCGAAACTAGATGTAGGGGCTTTCGCATCTAAATCTGAACTGGGTTCAATTATTTCCAATACTTTAGCTTTATCCATATCTGAAACACGAAAATTTTACTTTTTTATGTAAAAAGTTGGATGCAAAAAAAAATTGAGAAGATCTGCATTCAAGCTTATATGTATATGAAAATGGTATGTCTGTGTTTGAGCCAAGAATGCTTATACCTTATTTCGTACTATTTTTGCTAAAGGAAAATGTAATACAGAAAATAAATTCAATAAATACGTAAATCATACCAGATTCTGAATCAGTATAAATTTGTTCCTCGACCTCGTCTGGAGAACTTTGAACCGAGAAAGTTCTAGTATGCTTCTTCTTCGGCATGATTACGATCTCTCCACTGTCCTTAGAGAGAGACTTTATCAAACCTGGCCTCTCCTTAATCATTTTTTTGGTTTCTTCAAATACTACTTCTTTTGTAGTTTCAATATCTCTATCTTTAGAGTCTTTAGAAGTATCTAAATATTCTTCAACAGTTGTTACAGCTTCTTCAATGATAGAATCTACTGATACCTGTCCTACAATATCTTGAGTTTCTGTTGGTTCTACAAGAGGCTCTTCTGTTGACAGATCAATATCTTCTGAGGCTTGTTTAATAATTATTTCTATATTATCCGCCATTTGTTTCATGGCAGAATCAGATTTTTTTATTCCTGTTTGTATTTCATCATCCTTCAAAGAACTTGTAGTACCAAGTTCAACTTTTGCAGGTTCATCATCAACTTCTGTGTCAGATTCAGTAATCCGTTCGAGAGAAATTGCCGGGCTTATACATGAATGTCTCCTTTCTTCTTTAGCTGGAACTTTGGTATCGTAACTTCTCTTTTCAACGTCTGTAAATTCTTTGGTTATCGTTTTTATATCTCTTTCTGCTACAGGGCTTCTAGCAGCTGCAGCAATTGTTCCTTTTTGTAAGATATCATCGATTACAGGTTTCACTTGTTCTATTGTTATTTCTGATGCTTCTTTCATATCTTTAACTTCAACCTTTTTTACTTTCTTATCAATTATATTTTCTGATAAGTCAAATTTTCCCAAAGTATCAGTTCTTATTTTGGTAACGTCGAATTTAGATTCGCCTGTAAATTTCTTTGATTCTATTTTTGTTGATGTTTCACTCTTGCTTTCAGCTGTAGTTTCAGTCAGTAAAGTTGGCTGATCAAGTTCTGAAGAAGTTTGTATGATTTCCACATGTCTTCTAGAAATTATTGGTTCAGATTTTGTGATAGAAGTTGTAAATATTTCTTTTTCTATAATGGGTTCTGAAATTGAAGTATCAGCTATGATTTGTACTTCCTTTGGTAATTTAATAATTTCAGTGACTACAGCACTACTGGTTTCTTCTTTTGTTATTGTTTCTGTAACACTTGTTTTTGTTCTTTCACCTTCAGCTGTTTTGGTAGTTTCTGTAACCGTCACTCTAGTTGTTACTTCTCCAGTGGGAGCGGTAATAGTTTCTGTGAGCGTAGTGATAGTCGTATCTCCATCTATTTTTACAGATTCGGTTATATTTGTAACTGTTTTCTCTTCAACAACAGGTTTCACTATTTCAATGAAACGTATTACTGATTCTTCTTCTTTAACAGGTTTTACTGACTTGGTAATTGTCGTTGATGACGTCAATTCTTCAAAAACTTTGGTAGGTTCAATGACAGTTTTTACTTTTTCAGTACTTTCACGTTTTAATTGTTCTTCACGCTCTCGACTCAAGAACTGGCTAGTTATACTTTTCTGTGGTTGCGAGCTGTAATTAAAAATATAATGTGCAAATTTATAGCAATATACAAAACCATAACATGCAATTCATAGAATATTAAAAAGGCTGTAGCTTTAAAATACCTGCCCCCAATTCTATGACAGGACTTTAGTTCTGAAGATAATGTCAAATAATTTCGGTAAGAGTGTCAACGAATACCTGTACTATACGACAAAAGTTCGCATGCTAGTTATTATGGTATGGTTAAATTAGAAAAAATCTACCAGATTCCAATATACATTCCAACACAAGTTTTCATTATCATTAACAATATGTTACTAGGCACCAGACGTTTCTTAGAATTAAAAGTATTACACAATTAGTCCATCACGCTATCTGAAAGCCAATTAATAGTTTACTAAATAATATAAACAGAATTCTCTGGAAACCTCTCAGATATACAGGTTTTTATAATGATTTACTATAAGGCATACAAATTTTAAAAATCGCCTACGCGAGTTTTGGCTTTATATCCGAAAAGCCTAGGAATCCTAACACTGTGTTATCACTGCCATTAAAAGTAGGTGATGAATAATATACATTAATAACAATAATAATTAATGCAAGATTTGATCGACGTTGGTAGAGACAAGAGGGCTAGTTCATATTTTTCACGGAGAATTGCGATTGTATTTCAACGCAGGATTACAGGTCAGCATTCTTGCCACGATGCCGCATGGGCATTCTCTTTAGATTGCTTATATTAAATATTTATTATAATTCGTTTCAAGGTCTTGTAAGTTAAATTTGTATTTATTATTTTTAAAAATAACTTTTAAGTAATCATAATGTTTATGCTTACCCGACTTCAGCGATGTGTGGCAATTTGTGGACATATTCTTCAGGGAAAGCTTCGACGTCATCCAACGAATCACCGTGCGTCAGTTTAGCTAACTTGGATTGTTCACTTGTTTTACCTGGAAAAATAAAATGTAATAAAAATGTGGTTATCACGAAAGTTCCGGATATACGAACCGGCAACCGGACTTTTCCAGCCGAAACACAAGTAATGCTTTACGGCTAATTATGAGAGCGGCGGTGGTACTCCCCCGGCCGAACTATAATTCTTCCACCTTTAAATATTCATGTTGTTGCCTGTACAGGGAACAGGGTTAGATCACCACGTTTATAGATTATATAGTAAACAAATTTACTTACCAGAAACTTGTGGCTTTATCTCTACTTCTTCTTTCACTTCAACTTTCTCTTTCCCAGTGTCAACGTGTGTTCCTTGTGTCGCGATGTCGTCTTCTGACTCTTCAAATGTATAGTCTCTTGATTCAGTTAGACTGTGAGCATCAGATAGCCGTTTCTCATCAAGACGTAACTCGCTTACAGAACCTGAGCCCGCTGACGTCACTGACTGTCGTTTTATTAAATCCACTGGAAATACATCATATGATTCTTGACTATTCTTTTAGAAAATAAGTAAATAAGTAGATATTCAATTATCGATAGAATTATAGGTTGAAGAAGAGGTAGAAGTCATAATTCACTGTGATTTTTTTTGCTTCGATTAGAAGCATTTGGTTACCGGCTATACTTACAATGAATTTCAAATTCAGTCCTCAAGAATAGCAACGTGCCAACATGCCAAAATTAATAAGATTTCAGTCCTATTTAAGGTTAGACGTAAATGTTCATGGGCTGCAGCGACCATTTAATAATAAATCTTACACGCTCTTTTGCTGCTCTACTAATATTAAAAATTAACATGTTGTAAAACTAAGTAAAAAGAAAAATATACCTTTTTCTATTACTTCGTCTTTCACTAATTGAGATTTTGAATCAACTTTTTCGATATCACGAATAATATCTTTTACAGATTTTGTAATCTCAGTTTCTGGTAGAGGTTGTTCTTTCATTTCTTCTTCTTCTGATGAAGTTTTCTTGTCAGTCACGGCATCTTCGGAACTTATTCTATCAGAAATACCCTCAGATGACTTGCGATCAGATATTTCTATTTCTCTGCTACTTTCTGAAGAAATTTTATCGGATGGTTCATCTTTATCAGATCTATCTATCTCTTCTGCTTCGGTTACAAACATCTGGAATTCTTGTTTTGGTTTCGGTGGTTCAAGATCAATTTGCAAATCACTAAGCTTTGTAATGGAAATAGATTCAGTTCTGGAATGGCGTTTGGGTGTCATCTTTTTGAAAACGGCATCAGATTCTCTACTTGAGTCTGAATCTTGTTTTTCTTCAAGAGCTTTGGGATCTATCTTAATGGCCGTGAATCCAATACTTTCTTCAAATTTTTCGTCACCAAAGCCGCTTCCGGAATCTGCTGTTTCTTCATATTCAGCTCTTTCGTCAAAATCGGATGACGAAACTTTAGCTTTGACATCAGATTGATCTGATTTTAGAGACTCGGCTTCGGAATGTCGTCTCGAATCTGTATGCTCCGAATCTTCCAAAGAATCTGAGTAAATTCGTTTGGAGAAGAAACATTCTTGGACAGAATCGTCTTCAGGGACGGTCTCAATAAATTGTCGAGCCTTTGCACTAATTACTGGAGATTCTTTAGGAGACACCTGAAATATAGATATGTATAAAACAAATTTATCTTCAAAAATGGACAAAACATACGAAGGTAGTAATAAATATATATGAACCTTTTGTTCCGTTAGTGCAAGACTAGGCTGTACTTGATAGCTATGTTGACTTTCATATTTCAAAAATTCTAATGTTTCATCCCGTACTGAAGTTTCTTTTCTTTCAGTAATAATTTCGTTGGATGTTACTTCAACTACTTTTTCTAACATTTCTTTATCCGCGATCGGCTTATGTGCTGGACTAGTTCCAATTTGATCTTCTAAATCAGAAAATTGTGATGCTTCATCTAATGAATCACTTCTGTGTTTTGAATAGACCTGAAATTTTACAAATTTATTACTTGTCATAAATAAACTCTTAACTCTTAAGTGCTGTTTATTCAAATTTACAGATAGATAAAATATAATACTTATTAATCTAAATTCCATAACTAAAAAATAAAAATAGTACCTTAGATTCGGTTTGAGATATAAAACTGACGTCTCGTTCTGTGCTTTGCTGCAGATCTGCTAAAGAATCTGCTTTATCAAAAGCTGAAGGTGCAGAAGACTCTTGTGAAATTTTACGACCAGTTAATTCTTCTGATCCCATGGAATCAGTTTTAGTATGTTTACTGACTTCGGACTTCGTACTTGTCAGTGACTGTTGCGTTTCCGTCTGAAATGGTATATACCCAATAAAATATAAACAGTTGGCGATCTATAATATATATTTTAAATATTTTTTTAAGTAACAATAAACAACACGAGTACCTTTCAATTCTTTGTTTAATTATTTTTTAACGGTAACGTGATATAATAGTGAAGGGTATTAAGGTCGAAATTGTATTAAAAATAATAGGTCAAAACGTATTATAAGTTATACTACTTTTCAGAATGTGTTGTCGCATATTATTTCGCAAACTGTAAGAATATTAAGAGATTATCATGAAATATTTTCTTATATTGCGACTGTATTTAATAATATTGATATATGTGTAACGTGTTCTTTTAAATTCTGGCCTTAATTTGTTTTATAAATAACAAAAAAATTAAAATGCAAGACTTCACCACATTTTCCCTAAACTTTCTATTACCTTTTCCTTCAGTTTTTCACTGACTGATACATCTTTTTCTTCTAACGTTTCAGTAATTTCCTCCTCGCTGACTTTAGTCCGCAATTCTTCTGTTAATTGCTGCTCGATGATAAGTTCTTTGATAGCAACGGCTTGATCATCCTTCTTATCGTCATCGTCAGATTTCTTATCTGTGTCTTTATCATCTTTTGGTTCATCTTTAGGCTCGTAAGTATCAGGTATTTTGTGTAATGTAAATTTATCTCCTTCTATTTTCGATTTAAGCCTTTCCTTCTCAATTTTAACTGTGGTCTGAGATTCGGTCTCTGTTTCTGAATCTGTTGATTTCTTCAGGAACTCACTGTCTTCTTCAGACGAAACTTGAACTAATGTCGAGTCCGTCCTCATAGTCTTGGGGAAGGATTTTGTTTTTTCTTCTTGTTTTATTTTAGAGTCGAATTGTTGAATCGTTTCTTTTACTGATTTAACGCTTTCCACTTGTTTTTCTGTTTGCACAGAAATCTTTTGAGTTTCTATGGTCGTTGACATTTGTCTTGATTGTTCTCTCACAAATTCTTGGGTATACTCAATTCCTTGATCTTGTTCTAATGTGTGTTTTTTTAGCGCTTCTTTGGTAAGCTTAATAGGTATCTTTGATGGTTCCAGTGATGGTTCTCGCGACATTTTAGTTTCAAAAACGTGGATTTTATCCCTTAATGTAGCTTCGGCAACATCTTTTTCTTCATCCATTACCAAGTCAGGTGACTTTTCACCATCTTCAATTTTTTCCTCCACCCTCGCACTATCAATTTCTTTTTGCGAAATTAGATCTTTAGCATGTGTTTCAACCTTACTTTCAATCGTTTGCTTTATTTCTGTAGTTTCAGTCGTTATTGATTTCCGAGGCGTTATTGTTACATTGGAAAAGTCACCTGACGGGAATCTCATTGATTCGTTTCTCATATGTCTCTGAAGATGTTTCGGGGTTGGTTTCGCGGGTGATGAAGGATCAAACTTTCTGAATTGTTCTATAGGTCTTTCAGGTTTTGGTTCTTCTTTCTTTACTTCAACAGGTACTTCTGCTACTTTTGATACCTCAATTTCTTTTATTTCATCAGCTTCAGTGGAATCTGGCGATGATTTTGAACGTGTCTTTTCTAATTTGGGCTCCTTTTCTTTCACCTAAAACAAAGAGAAATGCATATAGCATATTATCACAAAACGTAGTAATTTTCTTATGTATTTAATCACTAATAGTACTTAAAAAAATAAGAGCATGAAATTACCTGTTGCTCTATATCATGGAATTTTTTGATGTCCGGTTTTATTTGAGTTTTTATTTCTATGATTTCTTCCCGTATTTCCTTCTTTTGCTTAGAGGCTGGGATTTTACTTGAGCTTAGTTTCTTTGTTATTTGTTCTTTTCTCTCAGCTACGCTCTTTTTTATATCTGCAAGGAAAAATATTTTATTTATGTTATAAGAAACTACGATTTCATGACATGAGATTTTCAGTCTGTTATGTATTCAGCCTTCATTCATAAGACTTATATACCTTCATCTTCCTCACTGTCTTCGCTAGGTGTAGGAGTTCTTTCAATTTCACTCTTATCAACTATGGACTTTTCCTCTGGAGAGTACTTTGCTTCATCTTGATCATGCTCTGATTCACCGCGTTCAGCGATTTGATTTTCGTCGTATATCTTGTCTTTAAGTTTGTTATCTTCTTCAGCTGTAAGAATAACAATAACTCATACATATACACAAATTAAATAAATCAATGTTTCTGTTTGTAATTAAAAAAAATCCTATGATTATACTTATTTGCATGATAGAATTCGCATGTATTAACTTTTTTCAACTATCTTTCTTCACAAATGTTACTCAAAGATCGGAAATTTTACAGGGAATGGACTTTCCTTGGGTATTATGAGCAGAGGTGAGAACAATACTCTACTGCTTTTAAACATGGAAGTTTCAATAATTGTAGTTAAAATGTTGTATTATATTCTAATAACTAAAGTATACATTTGTAAAATTTATATTTAGGTTTCCTTATATTGATAATAAGTCTGACACTTGTATTCTTCTTCTTCTTGTGCGTTACGCTTCTGACAGAGCGGTCATGGTCATCATGTTGTCATCATCATCATCATCATCGGGGACGTCCCAGCCTCTTTGGGCGGGGGAATACGGGCCTCGAGGTACACCCTCTTTGCCCGGGCCTGAACTC